>ML801428.1:172038-193443 GCA_009831015.1 Picea engelmannii | reverse complement strand
GTTGTTCATAGTGTACATTTGTGAATAAGAAATATCGTAGCTGATAATTAGATAGTTGATTTGAGTTATTATAAGAGTAATTTGTAGTTTGTAGATAGAATAATTAGAATAGTTTATATTTAGTATATTAGTTCCTTTTCTTTATTAGTTTCTAGTTTCCTTTATTTTAGTTAGTTTCTTGTATTTAGTTGTAGTTTAGTTTGTTTTATTTACTTTAGTTAGATTTCTTAGCTCAGATCATTTCTCTCTCTGGTTTTCATAGAAGACCTTAGAGCGGCCAACGGAGCCGTTAAACTCGTCAGGGTGGTCCATTCCAAACGACTTGGGTTATTTAGACAACCCCGGACCGGTTCCACTCTCCCAGTTGACGGACGATCAATTTCGCCCGTCAACAAGTCTCCAAGTGGGATATTGTTGGTTATGGATCTTGATTATCTTTCTGATTCATAGGTCTTTGTTTTCAGCCGTGTTTATACTCCACGAAGAATTTACACCCCAAAATAATGTACACTCCTCCACGCGGGGGAGTGCAGGGGGGTTACCCCCCCTCAGGGTCCGAGGGAAAGCAAGGGTTTTGGGGCGAATCCCCCGAAGGAAAAAATTCCTTGTAAATATATATTGTAATTTCATAGTAAATCTGGTCTGTTCATTATAAGGTTGCAGATCTGATGGTAGAACTCATGTTAGGGTTTTTTTCCATAGAAGGAAACCCTATTTTATGAGGGAAATGTAGTGCGACTCTGTATCATTGTGAATATTGTATTATGAGTGAGGACACTGTGAGATAAATATGAGGAATTTACAACAGGTGTGTTGTAGGTTTATCCCTTCATTTGTTGGATAATAATAAAGGAATGACCTAACAATTTCTCTAGTGGATGTAGCCCACATTGGGTGGACCACATGTATCTGTGTCTCTATTGTATTGTGTATATTTTGTGTTTTATTTCTGTATTTGTTTTATTTTATTGCTCCGTGATCCTATTTTTATAACAGATAGATTACGTTTAGAGAAAAGTAAGCTTGAAAAATCAAGTTTGGTTCAGCTAGCGACTTGAACCAAAAGTAGAACCCATGATATGGTCAGAGGTTGTTCCATAAGTCTTAATGGTGTGAATATTAATGCTAATCTAAATATTATACCATTGGGGTCTTATGATATTCTAATTGGAATGGATTGGTTGGAAAATCATCATGTTATCCTAGATTGTCATAACAAGACATTTACATGTCTTGATGAAGAAGGAAAACAGATCACTGTGAAAGGAGTTCCAAGAACCATCTCTATAAGGGATATTTCAGCCTTACAATGGAAGAGATGTTTCAGAAAAGGATGTCAATTGTATGCATCCCATGAGGAGGAACCAAAAAAGACAAAGGGGCCAAGCCTTGAAGTATTTTCAGTACTACAAGAATTCGAAGATGTATTCCAAGAAATACTAGGGTTGCCACCAAAGAGGGAGACATATTTTTCTATTGATTTAGTGCCAAGAGTTTCCTCGATATCAAAAACACCTTACAAAATGAATACGCCATAATTAAAAGAATTACAAATGCAATTGGAAGAATTGTTGAAGAAAGGGTATATACATCCAAGTGTTTCACCTTGGGGAGCACCAATACTCTTTGTCAAAAAGAAGGATGGAACTTTGAGGCTGTGTATGGAATTTTGATAGTTGAATAAATCCATTGTAAAGAACAAGTACTCTCTACCCATAATTGATGACCTCTTTGATCAACTAAGAGGGGCAAAGATATTTTCAAAGATAGACTTAAGATCAGGGTATCATCGGGTAAGAATCAAGGAATAAGACATCAATAAGACAACCGTTAGAACCAGGTATGGGCATTATGAATTTGTAGTGGTGCCATTCAGATTTTCCAATGCATCGACTACCTTTATTTCCTTAATGAATGGAATATTCATGAATTACTTGGATAAGTTTGTCATAGTATTCTTGGACGATATAATTGTCTATTTTGAGTCAGAGGAAGAGCATGAACATCACCTAATATTGGTATTGCAAGTACTCAGGGAACATCAATTATATGCCAATCTTAGTAAGTGTTCTTTTTACCAAGAACAAATCCATTACTTGGGAGACATTGTTTCAGAACAAGGTATAGCAGTGGATCCAGAGAAGATTGAAGCCATTAAAGGATGGCCAACACCAAAGAATGTTTCAGAATTCAAATCTTTTATGGGATTAGTTGGTTAATACAAAAGATTTATAGAAGGGTTCTCTAAGATTTCTCATCCCATCACTTTGCAAAAGAAGGGAATTAAATTTGAATGGAAAAATTTGCTCATCCCATCCCATCCTATGAAAGTTCCTCCTTCAATTTAATGTTCTCTTTTTTGTCTTTTCTTTTATTAGATGAGTTTGATAAAATGATGAGTGCTGGTATAAACGAACTGATAGAACAGATTCTTAACTACTAAAGAAGGCTGAGCTTGGGATAACCCTCGTGCTCAAGCATGCAGACAAAGATATTCACACCTATTACAAGCCTAGTACTAATACGTCAACTTGTTGGTATTTCATCATTGAATGAGATAAAATTATCATAAGAAAAATACGCATGTAATAAGATGATTGTAAGAAAAATAGTTTCCTTAGCTCTAACATCAATCACACATTAACACACAATTTTATTTCCATCATTAAGAACAAAAGAACTGCAAAAATATTGAAATAGATAACTTATCAATAGATTCAGAAACTCTTACTCGTTACAACATCAATTACTGAAATAAAAGTTGGAATTAATTCCTCCTCAATCCAATCACATAACGCCTTTGATGAAAAACAAAATTTTGTCTATGGTCCTAAACAAGACTTCTCAATTAAGGTAGTTCATAAATAGTTCTTTACAATTCCCAAAAACAAGGTCTCTTCCCAAAACCATCTACCATTCCTAAAAGGTCAATCCCCTTGTTTATAAAGAATCACTAACTAAAAATAGCTGCTAAAAGTTTAAGTTAAGTAAAACAAAATATCACCACATGGCGCTTGATCTCTTTGTTCACTGGGCATCATCTCATGGTTCTACTGAAGTGGATGACTCTTCTCATATTCTGACCATTTGACGAAGAGATCCTCGCATGTGTTTGCATATGAGAACCTCTGCTGGTCCATCGGGGCTGAAATAATTTCTTTCACTTCTACTGCTCGTTCTTTGTATTTGATTATTTTGGTACTCAACTGCTCCAGAACTGCACATGCCTTGATTAAATGCTCCAAAAATTTTTGTATTTGACCTGGTGCCATGCTTTCCACATGTGCGATCTCTAATGCCCATGCTAAGTCTTGTTCTGCATGTTGCTTGACTATGTCATGTAGATTGACAAAGTCTTTGGGTGAGCCAAATTCTGGGAGGCCAATGCCTTTCATCTACCGATTGATATTTTCCCAGATATTTTCTCATTCAGTCCACTTCTTCTGTATCTCCCACTGAGGTTCTTGGGCCATAATTACCCATTATTCAGTTGCTTTCCTTATCCGAGAAATGTTGTTATCTATTAACACTCGAATCCCATGCTCTTTTGCGTCTTAGCCCTTTTACACTGCGCTGATGTAATCAATTATTTCTACCACTTGGTATGATTTTTCATACCACCTCTCCACGTCCTTTCAGGTTGTCAGTTCCATAAGGGTATCTTCTTGGAAATTGGCTATACCTACAGTGAAAAGATGTTGTTCGCTTGTGAACTTTGCATAAGCATATTAAAACTCACTCTTCCAAAACACTATGGATTGCGTTGAGTCTTGATAGTATTTTTCCAAATGGTGCAAATGATCTAACTCATTTAGTGCAACATTCAATTCCTTTTCATATCTCCTTGCTTGATCCAATGTGGCATCCATTATAGCCATCCCTGCATAGATGAGCTCAGACGTATTTGCATGTTCTGTACTGAACAACTTCTCCTCCGTGGTGATGAGAATTGAGCTATCCAGCGTGAGTCTTCTCTTCTTGGTGGTCCTCTTCATGATCGCTTTCCTCTTCCTGTCATAAGCGATCGCCTGTATATCGGTGACCTCATCAACAGGCTAAGGGATTTGTTGTTCTCCCAAGGTTAGAGTGTTTCCCAGGCTCCCTGTTGTGTGTATCTATTCTAGGATTGGTTCCTGGACCTCTTTCATATGCTCTGATGGCTCGAACTCCATTTGTTTTTGATCGACTGGTGAGATATCAACCAAAATTGAATAATCAACGATAGATTCAGTACTTACTTGGTAATCATCTGTTGAGGTGCCAATCTCTTTTTGTTGAACTTCCTCTTTTTGACCACCCGATCCTAGTTCCTCCCTCGAGATGTATTTTGGGGTCTCTGATAGGTTGAGCAACTCAATGTCTAAGACACTTTCGATCTCATGGTTTCTCTACAGAAGTTTTGAATTGAAGCATCAATACTTGGGGTAGATGTTTTCTCAGTTTCCTTCTCCTCTGTAATCAGTATCGGAGTTACCAGGGAGATCTCTGAACTCTCTTCATCGTCATAGATAGTTATTAGATCAAACATGGGGTTTGGAAAAACTGTTTCACCTGGTGTTCTTGAAAGCTCAGGCTGGGTTGGAAAGGTCACCAATGATCTAATCTAGGGTGATGTAACTCTATGGTTTTCCAGACCGGTGATTTCCTCCAGTTGTATTGACTATAAGCCACTTGGATCCTCTCTGATTGTGATTGGGTCATCCAATGGGATCCTCATCATTTCTATGATTTGAGGATCGTTCTCTAAATGGTCGATGACTCTCTAGGCTCCTTCTAGTAACAAAAACCTTCTCCTTTGTGCCTATGTGGTCTCTACCTCTGATTTCTTCTCTAAACCTGAGAGATTCTTGAGTCGACTGCTCGATTGTCTCAACCTACTCATCCATGCTCATAGCTTTGAACTTGGTCATGTTCAGGTTGGATTTCCTCTGTAATACCTCCTCCCAGTTCTGAGCACATTCTGTAAAAATATCATCCTTAAACTTGTCATGCGCATATGACCAACAGGATGATACTTGTGAAGCATGTTGGAGGACTAGGCGTTTAGGCTCGTGCTTGCGAAATTGACCTTTTGGGAACCCGAATTCAAGCTGAATCAAACCTTCTTGTTTGGATTGAGTAGTGTCTTTCACTATATAAAAACCCCACATGGAATCCGTAGGGTATAAATGCTCATTTCTTGTCCTTAACTAGAGTGACATTATAGCCTTGCAGGATAGTCTGATAATATATTTCTCCTACATTGAGCCAGTCTGGGACGTGAGCAGGGAGAAAATGTGGTGCTCCAGTGGCCCCAAACACCCTGATATAGGTTGTGTGTTCATCTGGATACCAGTGGCCTACCTTTGAGATCATTTTCTTGGCTGCTACAGACATCCTTGGGAATTCCCTTTTAAGAATAATGAAATAAACCCGGGCGATAAATTCATCGCAAATAAGGGCAAAATATTTTTTGTACCTGTTCTCCCATAAGATGCTGAAGTAGAAATGAACAGGAAGTTCTACAATGTTCCAACTCAAATTCATCCCAGTGAATACATTCCTCGCGTAGATTACATCTACTAGATACGAGGCCATGTGAAAAGTGGGTGCTTCTCCTTCTTTCAGCGTTTGAGCCTAATGTACACTGATGCTCAATTGCTTGGAGATAATTTCTCCCCAGCTGAAGCTACTCCCGGAGATTGCCACAGTGTATGACAGGGGCGTCCATGCTTATGAGAACTTGGAGCAATCCTTTTCTTCATACAGTCAAGAGATTAGATCCATCAAGTAGATATATGGCTCCCTTAGGTTCACTGTCTCGTACCATTTGTTGCTCCAGTTTGTAAATTTCTTGTTTTTGTTCCACCATGAATCCATTAATCAACTAGTGTCATGCAACTCATAGAACCCAATCATGAAGTATGTGTTCAACCACTCATCTGGGTCTTTGATTTTGTAGTACTTTTGAACCTCCGTTGGGAGAAAAACTCTAACAGATCCACTATTTTCGTCATTAATGAGGCACTTCTGAGCATCTGTATGATTAATTAGCCAACTCAGAATCTCAATGCATGGGAAAACTAGAGTTTGAAAACCTACCATGTGCAAGAATGACCGTCATATATTCGGTAATAGTTGGTCATCGAGCGCCCTTACATCTGGGTCATTGTGTGGGATACACTCTGGATAATCTTCCTCGTTGATTCTGTTGAATAGATCTCCCCACCATGGGAGCATTATTTTTGACCCAGTGGCTACTTCTGTATCTCCAAACGCAGGAGGTTGGATGAACACCTTCTTCATCGAGGTTTTAATGATCGGCTCCACCCTGGGAACGTATTCCAGCTGCCTCGTGGTGCCGGGAGAAGAACCCTCACCAATTTTTGACTCCTTTAAATTAGGTTCCCTCGGCGAGTGTCTAGTCATTGGCTTTCTTGGAGACATTTTTCCTGCAGATAGAACATAGTTAGACACTGTGTAAAGGATAAAATATTGATATGTAACAAATTACAACCACCAAATTGATAAAATTTGACACATACCTCTGTTTCTAGTTTAACCTCATTTTGATGGTATGAGAATCAATGCATTCTTGAGACGCTCGCTTCGCTTCTTCGGATGCTCTGGAAATGGAAACTTGTGTGCAGAATGGAAGTGTTCAATTTTTTTTTCTTGATTTAAACAGAGATGAACTTACATTGTTGCATCAATTATTAAACTTAGGATATGAATGCAATTCTACAAAATCTGTCGCCATATATTCATTATGTTTAAAATTAAATTTGATTGTAGGTCGACGGCGTGGGCACAGGCTATAACATGGCCTGTCGACGATTTCAAATTCTTGTTGTTCAATCGACGCATGAGGTAACAATGTATGTGGGGAGAAACATTAACTGACCTATTAAATGACAAAATCTGATTGTATCTCGTGCTGAAAACATCCCATCATTTCGCTAATCTAACTGGTGGATCGGGAGTTGGGGCTTCTCTTTAAAAATTGTTCGTTTATGTATTCGGGAAAAAGATCTGACGTCAATCCATGTTATTGTACAAAGCTGACGTGGAAAAGATGACTCAAAAGTGTGACTAGGACACAGGGAACCTTGAGGTGACTCGGGACAAAACTAGACCGTATGAAATAACTATGCAGAAAATACACGTGGCACTTGAAATTGGCGTCTTCGTCTAATCACGTTATTTGAAATCGTGGAATTTTCCTCAGCTAATCATTTTAACAACAAATCCTACCCTGCCGAAGCCAAAAAGTATGAAGGATCGGTGGTCGGTGATAAGCTTCACCAAGTTCTCCTGGATTAACCCCCTCGAAAATTGTCGATGCCTAAAGTGCATCGGGGGTCGACAATCAATAATGTGTCCATGTGAAAATTTCAATGATTTGACCTTTTGAGATTCTATCGACCCCGAACAAACACATCCATCATCAGTTGTCGGGGGTTTATCATGGCTCATGTCAATGTTTAGTCCTCTCGTATTTCGGCGATGCCAATGGGAATCGACTATCTCCTGAATCTTCGTGGAGAATAACTAACGCAAAATTACTCCACCTTTTACCGATGTCAATGGTGCATCGACGATTATTGTTATTGTGTGGTCATTTTACCTGCTTGGATTTTTTCAATGACAAACACAGGCGCGCTAGTCACAATTTTAGCTGCAGATTCTTAGTTGGAATGCCAAGTTCTTTTAGACATGAGGTTTCATATTAACAGGTTCAAACAAATCTGATTTGATCAATAAGAGTCACGAAAAAAAAAAAAGCCATCCCTCCATAGTGAACTCAATTCAGACTGTAAAACAAAAGAAAAACAATTGGTACACAAAAGTGACCAAATTTCATAAAAGCGTTTAGGGTGTGTTGAGCGTTAAACATAGTCCTCACTCAAAATGGACATGCCATTGGTTATGAGTCCAAGAATCTTAAAGAGAATGAGAGGAACTATTCCACACATGACTTGGAACTTGTTTCCATTGTTCACACTTTGAATATGTGGAGGCATTATCCCACGGGGAAGAAATTTGAATTAAGAACAGACCATAGTGGTCAAAAATATCTTTTTGAACAACCAACTTTAAACACCAGGAAAATGAGATGGCTGGAATTTTTAAGCGAATACGATTTTGACATCAAGCATATCAAAGGAAAAGAAAATAAATTTGTCAATGCACTTAGTAGAAGAGTACATCTCATGCATGCTACATCTATTAGCATGCATCAGTTAGATTTAAAGAGAAAAAATTTAGATGTTGTTGTTATGGATCGACATTATCTACAGGTAAAATAAAGATTACAGCAGGAAAATGTACAACATAAAATTAAAGAATATGAGATGGAGGAAGATGGATTACTTATGCATAAAAATAGAATTATGTTCCTAGTTCCAAAGAACTTAGGAACTTGGTATTAAAATAAATGCATAATGTTCCATATGTCGGACATCCCGCTTACCAGAAAATAATTGCAACAGTAAGAAGCCAATTCTTTTGGCCAGGAATGAAAAGAGATGTTGCTTATTACATTTCTAGATGTCTGGAATGTCAGAGAGTGAAGGTTGAGCATAGGCACCCAACGCGTTTTCTACAACCATTACCAATTCCAGAGAAGAAATGGGAAGTGGTAACCATTGATTTTATAACAAAATTTCCCAGGATAACAAGACAACATGATTCAATCATGGTAGTGGTTGATAAATTGATGAAGGCTGCTCAAATTGTTCCTATAAAAATGACTCATACAACAACTAATATTTCATAAATTTACATGAGGGAGATTACTAGGTTGCATGGGATATTTAAGGCAATTGTCTTAGACAAAGATACAAAGTTTACTTCAAATTTCTGGAGGCGATTGTTTAAAGGATTTGGTACAAATATGAACTTTAGCACAACATACAATCCACAATCAGATGGGTAGACAGAGAGAGTCAACCAAGTAATTGAAGACATTTTGGGAATGTATGTGATGGATAAGCCATCTAAGTGGGAAGATTACTTGCACTTGGTTGATTTTTTCTATAATAATGGGTATTAAGATTCATTGAAAATGAGCCCATTTGAAGCATTGTATGGTAGGAAATGCAATACTCTAGTGAGTTGGGACAACCCAGCAGACAAAGTGGTACTTGGGCCAGAATTTCTCCAGGATATGGAAGACCAGATGGTTAGAATTAAGAAAAATTTAAAGGCACCTCAAGATATACAAAAAAATTATGCAGATAAGAACATGACAAATAGAGAATTTAAAGTGGGGGAGCATGTGATTTTAAAAGTGAAGCCCAAGAAGAGCTCTTTGAAGTTGGCTGGTTGTACAAAGCTAGCAACCATATTCTGTGGTTCATTTGAGATATTGGACATAATAGGGCCAATTGCATACATGCTTGCATTGCCTGTTTCCATGAATGTGCATAATGCATTTCATGTCTCTTTGATAAAAACATATGTACATGATCCTAATCGTGTTATTGATTTACATTTGATTCAGGCAGAGACAGAGGAAGGATTTCAGGTCCACCCAATGTGAATATTGGACAGAAAAATAAAAATGACTCAGAATCAAGTAAGAGAGTTGGTAAAAGTCTAGTGGGCCTACTATGGTGTTGAGGATGCTACTTGGGAGCATGAAGATGCAATGCGGGAAGAGTACCCATACATTTTTGAATAAATTTTTAAATTTTGATTTTTGTTTTATATATGCAGTGAGAACAATGCCAAAATAAGGGGGAGGAAAATTTAATACCCCGATTTTGAGCCCTGTATTAAATATTGTATTTTGTTAATGAAAGGCCAGAGTGCCCAAACAATTAAAAGAGGCCAGTGTGCCTAGGAAATGTAATGTCTTGATCATTATTAATAATAAATACATCACTGGCTTCTAGACGGATAAGGACAAGATTTATAGGGGGCGATGATTCCACAAGAGAGGGGGCTTGAGGGGAGAAATATTTATTTTATATTTTATTTTATTATTTTTGTTTTAATGGAGAATAACAGTTATATGAGATTCTTGAGTGCAGAGGGCAAGGGGTTCCTTATTTCCAAGAAATACATAAACCCACCTTGGGTCTTTTTTGGGGGCTGGTTCTTCTTCACTCACTCACTCACTCATTTTTCATTGTTCACACCTTTCATTATGTTCTCTCTTCACCTTGTCTTTCCTCATTCGTGTTTGGCTTGGGAAAGGAAAACAAATTGTTGGAGAGAAGCCATGGTTTTGTGGGATGGAAATATTGTTGGTGTATTCCATCCATTAATTAATGCCTGCATGTCTGAGATTCTTTAGCCTGTGTTAAATTTTTCTCAAAGCTACGAATCCTGAGAGTCCCAACATGGAGATTCTTGAACAGATGCACTGGAGCCTTGGAAGGATATGGACATCCCGAGGGACTGCGTGGCAGAGAAGGGGGTCCATTCTCTTAGGTTGTGTAGGTTGGGTAGAAGAGAGATGGTGTACTTTGGATTGTTGTGGGTGCTAAAATTCCTGTGAAAACTTGAGTGTTGATTGGTTTGGGAAGATGAGTGACACCCTAGAACCATCCTTGTGGATTCATATCCCTGGCTCAGGGGTGGCATTTCTATTGGGACTTGGAACAAAAATGTCTATGGTTGGGTGGAACGTCCTTGGTCTATAGCCAGTTGGTGATTCGTTTCATGAAAGATAAGTGCTCTCTGTCATGGTTTTATTTACTTGTGTATTTATTATGCTGTGTATTTATTTATCTATGAAATTCATATCTATAATATGCATGCTTGCTGGTTATTGATGTGCATGAAATATGTCTCATTCCTCTGTGTTGTAGCATGAATATTTAACTCTTCATGTGAATATTTCATGCCTCTTTATTAATTAGCAATTTATCCAAACTCGAGATAAGTTCAGAAGTGAGTTTGGAAGTCAGCGTTCCCAACCTGTGGGTGGTTGAGTATGTTGCAGTCCTTGCAGTAGCGTAGCCCATCCTAGTGGTGGCTGGGTATGTTACAATCATGATACAAACCGAGTCATCTAGACCATTCCTCCACTCACATATGTGAGATCTGGAAGAGCATCTTCCCTCATAAAGTAAAAACATCAGTCATGGGATATCTGGACTATTCTTCCCAAGCATAGAAGAATAATTGTCCCTGATTTATGATCCTGGACCATTCACCTAACTGGGCCATTACTACAACACTAATCACAGTTCAACCTGGAGAGAATGAGTCTACCCTAGGGAATTCATATCCCCAATTTTTTAACTTGGACCATTCACCTAACTGGGCCATTCTTTTGGCACTAATCACAATGAAACCTAGAGAGAATGAGTCTATCCTAGGGAATGACTTTCCAGACCATTTCCTATTGGAAATGATTGTCCTGCACCAACTTCCTATAACAAACCATTCTTTGAAACTGCTCACAACTATGAACTTCAAAATAATGACTTCTCAGAGAGGTGAGCCATTCTTCTTGACCACTACTTAGAGTGACTGCCAAGAAGAATGAATCTCCTTGACCATTCCCCCACACTGGCCATAAGGGGAATTGCTATCTATGGTACATAAACAATCTATCGGACCATTTTCATTACGAAAATGACTTTCTGATCTAGACCGTTTTCCGAACTGGAAAATGCTTGTCCGTAAAAAATATTTGGCCACTTTCTGGACTGGAAGATGACTGCCCAACCTGGACCATTTTCCGAACTGGAAAATGACTGCCCATAAATAAATAACATATCAGTGCTCCCTCCCAACCTGGAAGTAATCTCTTCCTTTTCTAATAAGGAATTCATCTCCACGAGTACCATATTGTCCCTTAAGTACGTAAACTTTTCATCTTGGACAGAGGCTTTACCAAAATATCTGCTATCTACTCATCTGTGGAGATATACTAGAGAACCACTTCTCCCCTTTAGACTCTATCATGGAGAAAATAATACTCTATCACAATGTGCTTCGACCTGTCATGGAACATCAGGTTCTTTAAAATATTCACACAACTCTGATTATCACAATATATCATGTTTAAATCCAACACCTAATCAAACAGTACAAAAACCAACTTATGAAGCCACATTGCTTCCGTACAAGCATCACAAGCTGCAATATACTCTGCTTCTATAGTGATGAGTGCAAAAAACTTATGTTTCCTGCTAACACATGATATCATGGAAAAGATCAAACTAAAACATATCCAAGAAGCACTTCTTCTGTTATCTCCACTCCCTATCCAAACTAAATCGATAAATACATGCAGTTGTATATCATGTCCCACAAAGAAAATATCCGACTGAGTATTCTCTAAATAAATTAATGAGCCAATCAATTGTCGATACAGAGACAGGTCTACTGGATCATATTCTCTCAACTTCTTCAGATCTATCATCATGGAAGTTTGCCATGGATTTTCAATCCATCATCCCAGACTTTTGAATAACCATTTCAATATACTTCCTCTATCATAGGAATTTTTTTACCACACTTCTGCAGTACATGAGAGGCTTTGCACCAAGTTGCTTGAATCCATACAAGGTATTATTTCATCTACATACAAGGGTATCTTTTTTGTATACCTCAAAACCTTGAGGTTTCTCTACATATGCTTCTTCTTCAATTACTTTGTTGAGAAGAATAGTATTTACATTCATCTGATGTAAAATCCAACCCATGGATACTGCAAGAGATAAAATGTCTCAGGTAGAGGTATGTCTAGAACAAGGTTGTCATCATAGTATTCTCCCTCCTTCTAGGAGAACCCTCTAGCCCCGAGTCTCTTCTTATATCTATCAATGCTTCCATTTATAAGTCTTTTTCACAATTTCTCACATACATTTCTCTTCATCACAACTTCCTTCCATTCCTTCTGCTTGACTGCTTCTAGTGAGTTAAAACTGGTTCAATTGGTTGTTCTGAATTTTCTTTCTTTCTTGGAATCTTCATGTTCTTCCTCATGTTTCTCTTTCATGTTGGAGTCCATGGAATCTTCTATAGATTACATGCCCTTCTTTCCTTAAGGCTCCAATTTTTTTTTCTTCCTCCATAGGAACATAAATGTAGATGGACAACCAAGGATATTCAAGGCTTCTTTTCAAAGAAGACCTTTTATAGAGTCAATTTGAACACGTTCTACTTATCATGGCTGCTACTTGTAATGAAGAACATGGACAAATACTTCATACTATTCACATATTCTTCAATGGATCGTATAATTGGGGATTAATTCTCTCATAATCCTAGCTTCATGCCTGAATGAGCAATGTACATGCTCTTCTTTTGGAATCATGTGATCATCTCCCTCCATTTTAGAGAGTCCATGCTTCCATCTGATGCATCTCTCTTTTCTTTCTGCAAAGTGTCACAAGCCTGTTCTGGTTTCCTTTTGATTCCTGACTTCCTTTGAGTCTGAATCCTTTGAGTCTCTTTAAGTTTGTTTCTATCTGTTATGATTGATGCCCATCTGAATTTGTGTCATCCTTATAAACTTATTCTATGACAACTTCTGCAAGGATTGTTCATCACAAGGGTACCTGTCCGGAACAAGAACACCAAGAGAAAATAAGAAATATCTATCTAGAGGAGATGTTAGTTCATCTTGCGAACAAGTATAATAAGCATCTATATCAAAAGTATTCATATGCAGATAATAATTCATTGCACCTAGCAATAATATAATCTTTCAAATATTTCTTTCACAATTTGTAATGTATAAACTATCACCCTTGATATATATATAAATTTTAACAATTTAATCAAACCTGAAACCTAAAGCTTCACTTGCTATGGAGGGCACACTTGTTCTTCTTAATGAACTGAATCCAATATTACAACTTAGACAAGATCTCTAGTACTTTCCCTGCAAACACACTCATGTTTTTCTAGATGATATAACTTAGATAACATATACATGTGCATATCTTTGAAACTTTGTAGCATCGTCCATCTTGTCTTCCAATCTGAAACTAGATACTATCTTGACAAGAATAGATTACAAACTCAATCAGAATATTCAATGATTAGAACACGATAGAAAATATAAAATTTCAACTTTGACCAAAAAAACAATTTGACCAAAAGTCAACCTTTGAATTTGACTTTGACTAGTCAATATTTGACCTTGACCAGTCAAATTTTGAATTTGACCAAAAATTTAAACTTGACATTTTTTCTAGATGAGAGTACCAAGAGGTGCATTAGGCGAGGGCACACTAGGATGTCAAGGAATTGGGTCAAATGTTTCATCATAAGTTCCCAAACATAAGGGTTAGTGTTTGTTGCAACTGCATAACCATAAAACCTAGCTGCAGTTGTAACTGATGCCACAATGAGCTTAACAAATAAATTCCCAATCTATCTTCTAGTGGTTAGAATCTCTGAAGATAGTGTGGGACCATAAAATTTTAGAAATAAAGAGACGTGCTCATTTTTCCATAGACAATATAGCAATATTGTTACCTAACCATAGGCCGAAGCCACTCCCGAGCACCTTAACCTTGACATATAGAATAATTTCAGAAGAAAACCCTTAGAACCATTAGCCAACCAAGGTATCACACATCTCTCCAAATATTACGCACCAAGCAGAGAGTCCAAACCATAACCAAGGCATAGAGTCCAAACCATAACCAAAGAACAAAATCCCAGCTGCATTAGTTGTAGCTGCACTCCAAAACTTGTGCACCACTAGTCTATGCGAGCTATGAGAGAGTGTGTCAAATGAGGTCTAGTGCCCTCTTATTTATAGTCTTCCAAGTGACCTTACTGGTCCAACTTGTACTTATTTAATATAATAATTTAATATTGAGCCGACTTGCCTTATAGGGTTATTATCCAACTTTTTAGGGTTTCTCTTGCTTCCCGAAATATTCTTGTCTCATCAAAGGTTACAGGTAGAGGTTAATACCTCTCACAGCTACCATAATATCAACATGCAACAATTGGAACCAAATCAATAGAGAAATAAATGTCCCTCTTTGGTGGTAATCCTAGAATCTCTTAAAAAACATCTTTAAAATAACTTAAGACTGGATGGCTTTCAAGACTTGCCACTTCATCACTAGTTGTCTCTTCCATGTGGGCTGCAAAAATTTGACATTCTTTCCTAAAACTCTTTTTCAGTTGCATGACGAAAATTTCTCTAATAGATATAGCTCTTGGAATGCCTTCAATTTTTCCTTTCTTCCCTTTCTCATCAAGATAAGTTATTGTCTTGTTATAACAATCTAGCAAAACATGGTGGTTTTGTTGGAAGTATGAATGTCATTCCACAAAAACCCGTAGGTGATTGGTAAACTCACCACCACCAGATTTCAAGGATCCACGAGAGGCGATTAGTCCCTTGTCACAATACACTGGGGAGCACTAACTACTTGCAATTTCGTGTAACAATCTCCCCCTCAGCGCAAGCCAAGTGTGTATCAAACTCATGACCTCTTACTCTAATACCAATTGTTGGAAGTATGGCTGTGGTTACACCAAAACCCGCAGGTGATTGGTAAACTCACCACTGCCACATTTCAAGGATCCATGAGAGGAGATTAGTCCCTTGTCAGGATACACTGGGGAGCATTGACTACTTGCAATTTCGTGCAACAACAATTGTTGGCATGTTTACAGGAAGAATGTGCTTGTCATTGATGGCAAGAACAACAACGAACCAAACCTCGATAGCATAGAAGATGAGAAATATCATAAGAGATAGTGATTTCCAGAAGTGCAGACGAGGTCCAAGAAACCGACTCGTAGGAGGAGCAAAAGTCGAGATTCGTGAACACTTAGAAAACCTTCTAAGTTAGAGAGATCAGAAGCTTAGGAGGAAGAGTGATAGTGGTCGTTGGATCACCGATCCAGAGGACCAACAACCATCAGATTGAATTAATGGAAGAATAGGATAAGTGGGGAAAAACGATTGAGAATTCGATCATCTAAATTTTCGTCAGTCATCATATTGATGTAAGTGGAAGGATAGGATAAGAAAGGGATGAGATTTGAGATCTTGATCACCCGAATTTCCGTCAGTTGTCGGATCGAAATAAATGGAAGGATAGGATAAGAAAATATGGAGAGATACTGGATTTAATCCAAGGCAAAGTTGCATTGCAGACAAATCGAGCCGTTGATCTAAGATCTTGATCAACAAACAAAATTTGTTTTAGGTCTAAATATCTGAGGAGGTTACACTCCAGAGAAATCACTTCGAGATTTTTAGTTTGAGATTTGAAATCCCCGAAGCTCGAAGAGTTGAAGAGCCAAATTAAATCTCGATCGTCTGATCATACGAAATAGATCTCAGCCGCCAAATCATCTAGAGTAAATCTCAAGAATCGAATCATACGAAGTGGATCTGGGTCGTCTAATCCACAAGAGACGTGGTGTAAATCTATGGACTTGGGGTAAAGACCCGAAGTAAGCCTCAACCGTCTGATTCAAGGATATGTGGCAGACCATGTCAGCAAGGACATGTGGCATACCATGTCAATAAGGACCTGTGGTAGACCATGTCAGAAAGGACATGTGGAATACTACATCAGCGAGTGACATGTGGCAACCACTCAGCCCGTGCTAAGTCAAAAGGTGACGTGTATAATGTTACGTCACTCAGGGAGATTTGCTTCGGTATTTTTACCACCAACAAATGACAAAAGCTTTGAAGTCTTGAAGGTCGAAGTGCCAAAGGATCGAAGTCGTGAAGGGCCGAAGAGCCAAAGTTGTGAGGGACAGAGTTCCAAACTCCCGAACGCCAAAGACCCAAAGAAGACCCTGGTCGTTGATCGCTAGGAGGGGTACATGTCAGAAGATTATGCATTCGGGAAAAAATACTATGGGAAAACATGAAGGAGAAAGGTTTGAAATCATCGAAGCCTGAATAGCTGAATCAACTAGGAGCTGTCAATCTGTAAGAGGACATGTGTCACTAGATCGCAAGCTCCGGGTAAAACGCTTAGAGTGAAGTCGAGCAAGGAGAAATTGAAATATGAGAATGATGAAGGGAGAAGTCCTGGAGTGGAGGATAGTTGTTGGATTAAAGAGGACAAATGTCAACAGATCTTCCATTTCGAAAGATATCCAGTCGGAAGAAATGAGAAGTTGAGATTTGAAATCTCTGGAGTCTAGAGACCCAAAGGAGATCTCGACCGTTAATCCGAGAGGGACATGTGTCAGTGGATTTTCAACTCCGAAAGATTGACGTATGGAGGAAAGCAAGGTTTGCGAGTTGAAACTCCCGAAGCCCGAATCAAGAAATCAATTGTAGTCGTTGATTTGGAAGGAAGCTAAGTGTCGACGGATCGTGGAGATCCAGGATCACACGTGGAAGGAGGAAAGGAAGGCATATAATAGTTGTTGATCGAGTAGCATCGACAAGGGATTGGAGAACAATGGTCATGCTCAATTGCAGGGCTAGAACATGCTTGGGTCTTAATTTTTCTTGAGCGGGCTGCAATCAAAACCACGGTATCGCCAAAGGCATACGTGGAGATTTGTAGTGAATTGCGGGGAGAAAAGAAGGTTTCCCTCAAACCGCCTTTGGTTGTGCCCGCAATCATGTGGTCATGTGAGATCAATGCCCAAGGTCACATCAGCAAAGGTTAAGGGAGGAGCTAGAACATTGCTAGGCTCCACTTTCAATATCGGGAGTTGGGAGAATCAAGATGTATCATACCAAGATTCTCGAAGCTGTGAGTCACGAAGTGCCTTTCGGTTAGGCATATGGTCACTGTTGATGGTCACGTGAAGGAAGGGGCTTAGAAGCTAAAGAAGCCAAAAATTACTGGTTGTAACTAACATAGAAGACAAAGAGTTGTGACTGCCTTAGAAGCCAAGGAATCTTTGGATAATGACCAATGATGATGAATAGATTCGGAATAACCACCAGAGAAGACAAAGAGTTGTTATGATGATCTGGTAGAGAACTGGACATGAGAAAGACATGCAGAACAAAAAAAAGAGTGTGTTTTTTTCATAGTGATGAATGTGGGTAGGAGGAGATGTAGTGCATAATTTGAAGGGAGATCTGTGGCACAGTGACGAGAATGTAGAGGCAACACAAAGCATAAAAGGAATAATAGAAGCTAAACATGAGGTGGTATTGAGCACAGAAGGAAGAAGATAAGAGCATAGAAGTAGAACAATCCAGAAGCAAAACAGAGCATAGAAGCTGAAGAAGGAAGAGGATGCATGGAGTTGTAACAAACCATATCAAAGACAGAGAAAGTAAGTAAAGTATTTTAATATTCAATCAAGGTGGTAGGGTGGTTCTAGGGAGGATTGTAGTCCTCTAACTTCTAGTTGGTGCTAGAAGATATTCTAGGAGTTGGTGCTTCCATCTAGTGGGTGCTAGAGAAACCTGGGAGTTGGTGCTTCCATCTAGTTGGTGCTAGATAAATCTGAGAGTTGGTTCTCTCTGCAAGTTTTATCTTGCTATCAGAGGTTGTAGCCTCATATTTGAGTTGGAGCTCAAATACTGTGATGTACATGAAAGTTGGAGCTTGATTGACATCCTAAGAAGAAGAGGTTTTCACCCTTTATGGGTTTCCTCAGGAAAATCAGTGTCTCTGTGTGATTTATCATTGTATATATATGAATGTTAAGTTATCAGCAACACATTAAATAATAATCTAGAAAGAATCAAAAAATAACAAGAAACGTTTCAAGCTTATATACATAACGGATTCACCCCCTCCCCCCCTCTCAGTTATATTTCCAACAATTGGTATCAGAGCCAGTGCCTTTGATCAAAGGTAGATCCTTAAGCTTGAACATGACTAGTCATGATGGAAGTTCAACTAATAGACCCCCTCTGTTTGATGGAACAAACTTTGCCTTCTGCAAAATAAGGATGAGAACACATTTAATGTCTCTGGGTGCTGATGTTTGGGATGTCGTTAAAACAACCTGTAGTCTTGGTCTCAAAAGATGATAAGATGGAATTTAGCTTTAATGCAAAAAAAATGAATTACATCCTCAGTGGACTTTCTACAGCCGAGTTTGTCAAAGTCATGCACTGTGATTCAACAAAAGTTATGTGGGACAAGCTGATAAGTAGTTATGAAGGTAATGAAAAGGTGAAAGACGTAAAACTTCAGACTCACAGACTCAAATTTGAGCAGTTAAATATGGATGAAGAAGAAACTATCAGTAAGTACTTCTTATGTATAGAATAACTTGTCAACACTGTGAAAGGCCTAGGTGAAACAATAGCTAAATCTTTTATAGTCCAGAAAATATCAAGATCTCTTCCTGATAGATTTAACTCAAAGGTCTCTGCTATAGAGTAAATAACTGATCTCAAAAAGTTGACACTAGATCAACTTCTTGGAACCCTAACTGCTTATGAAATGAGAATCACCAAAGGTAAATCCACTACAAGAGAGGCATCTTTTAAATTAGAGAAAAACATAGACTCCAATATAGATGAGATTGAAGAATTTTTTTTGAGAAGACTGAAGAAAGGATCACGCAAATACTGTTGGACACACCTACCACACTTAGAGGGGGGGTGAATGAGTGTGGGGATCTTTTTCCCAAAGGCTTCCCTCTTTACAAAAAATCCTTAGTTAACATTCAACATTTATTCATTACCCATTGCTGTCATTTATAACGAGTTAGATGAGAACATATATCAACAATATATCATCATCAAGTCATCACTACAAGGAACACAAAAAACACAAGATGCATGTACAATTTTTCTTTTTATTATGGACAACAATTTGGGGTTTACCAGGAACAACTGAATAGAGTACAACTCTACAAGAGCACCAGCTCCATAATGCAAGACTCAACTTACACCCTCAAAACCAACTGAGATGAGGCAACAATCCTCAACATATATCAATATGTCAATAGGTATGTGACCTGTCAATAGTGCAGCCAGTGTGTGCATGCACCCTGGCTCACTACAGCCCTCATTTGCACGCGGTCAGTGTATACAACAACCTACGTATATCTTCAGAGTTGTTAGGGTTTGTCCTTCAAGATCAAATAATATTCTCTGCAATTAATATTTCATTACCTTTTGTCTCTGACTGTCCAATCTGACCACCAACCAATCACAACATCTCCAAGCTCTCCAATAGCTTGCTCATGCTCCACAATAAATCAATATGAATGATATCTCAAACATGTATAAACAACTAGTATACCATAACAATCATGTCACAAATGAATCACAAGAGTATTGATCACTCCATCAACCAAATCATCCAAATTGAACCATATCATAGAATCCATACCAAGAATGCCCTAAGAATTCACAACACATCAAACAATAGTATCCATCAAGACAATAATGTAACCATACCAGTGTCTTAGTGATAGATCTGAGCCCATATAATGCATATTTGGAACCTACTTCATCATCCAAGATCTTGGCACCAACTCAAACACAATTCTTCATCATTCTATCCACCATACGTGACCTGTCCTCATATAGCTCGCGCGTGCACATGCCCTGGACCATTACAGACTGCGTATACCTCAGAAACTAGGGTTTCTGAAGCTTTGAGACTTTTTCCAACAAGATCTCCGACATTGCCGAAACTTTGATGCGTCCATGAGATCCTCCTCTCGCTTTCTCCCTCATAATAAATCTTCAATCATGCTCAAGGGATCCACACCAATAAGAAGCTCTACATCAATACTCCAAAATATATTCTCACAAGAAGATCTCCATTGATCCACAAAAAGTATGATCTATAAGAGACCATAGCTATCTTATTTATGCTTTCACCCTCTAAGTCACTTAACCCATTTCTAGGTCACTTAACCCATTTTCCTTATTTTAGGGTTAACCATTTTCCATAAATAGAAAGTTCTCCAATATTTATCATTTAAATATTCCTTCTTGATTTTGTCACCTTATTTTATCATTTAAATAATCTTTCTTGATTTTGTCACTTCTCTTTATTATTTAAATAATGATTTCTTATTTTAGGTCACTTTGACTTCTTTGACCTTGGGGGCTTCAAGCCTTCATATGGGGGTCATTCAATTTCATAGAGCCATAAATCTCAAATCGTGAGGAGTTATGTGACATTCCACATACCACCGGAAATGTCATGACAAGCACTATCCATCTAGGATAGTTTCACCAACAATTTCTTTGATCTTCATCTCATTATTCCACATACAAGCATGGGTCCTCTCAACCACAGAGCATCTTCCTGTGAGGGATTTCACCATAAGGGGACCAATTTGGATTTCATCCATTTGTGCACCTTATCAATCATGATAAGACATTAATGAATCATCTTTTTATCAAACAAAATATGCATCATCATGTATCAATGACAACTCATTGACACATCTTCATCTATGCATCATATCAATGATCCATATTTATCAATTGGTTTCCACTTTGACATCTATCATTCTCATCAAGGACAATACATATACATTGTTCATCAATCATCAATCAACAATTACTTGACA
>ML801428.1:126991-139024 GCA_009831015.1 Picea engelmannii | reverse complement strand
ATATTTTGGAGTATTGATGGAGAGCTTCTTGTGAGAGCTTCTTGAGAATTTTTGGTGTGGAACACTTGAGGATATTGAATATCTATAGGTGACTGAGGTAACCAAGGATATATAAGCTGAAATTCTGAGGAAAGTGAAGAAAAGAAGGTCGAAATGCAAGGAAGGATAAATTATTTTGATGGTGCTTCCAAAGGTATGTTATTTACAGGTCATCTCACCATTTTCGCTATAACTTTGTTTCTATAATGATTCATATCCTGAAATTGCTATGAAAGTGAGACAACATAGCCAAGTATCTGTGGTTAAAACTTTAGCTTGTGGGTTGCTATAGTTTGGGATTTACACTCCGTGGAAAATAGGGTTTGTGGCTAGTCCTGAAACTAGTCAAAATCAGGTGTTTTGGGTAAAAATGTCATAACTTCTTCATAACAGATCCAAATTCAGTGAGACCAATTGTTTTGGTTAGATTAAATTCTGTAGTAGTCTATGTAATATTTTTAGATCTATTCATCAAATATTTTGTGCGAGGCACACTCTACAAGGTCGCTCTCTAGAATAAGCCAGAATTCAGCAAGGTATGCCATGTTTGCTATAACTCCTTTTATGAGAGGTTCCAAGTAGTTCCACTTCGAGGAATTGCATAAAAAACACTAAAGAACATTGTTTATTAGTTTCAGATCTTTATTCAGTACAGGTACAAAGTTATGATTATTTCAAGTTAGGGTTGTTGACTAATCCAAAACTAGTCATGGTTGAGACAAGCAATTGATGAGTTGGCACATACATAAGGTGTATAGTTGATGATGTTGGTACATATTAATGAGTCATTGTTGATGAGTAGTTGAAACATGATTGGTATATACTTGGTACATGGTTGGATTCACTTGTTTATGGTACAGGTTGATTACAGGTTGTTTGGCACAGGTTGGTGCATGGTTGATGCTCTTGTTTATGGTACAGATTGATATCTGTTGAGGATTGTTGCCTCATCTCAGTTGGTGCTGAGAATGCAAGCTGAATCTTGCATATAGAGCTGACTCTCTTGTAGAGTTGTACTCTATTCAGTTGTTGCTAATTAACCCCAAGGATTGTAGTCCGTAATAAAAAGAAAATTGTACATACATCTTGTGTTCTTTGTGTTCATTGTGGTGATGACTTCTTGATGATATATTGCTGATATATGTTGCTGATATGTGCTCACATCTAACTGGTTATAAATGACAACAATGCGTAATGAATAAATGTTGAATGCTAATTGATGAGTTTTTTTGCAAGAGGGAAGTTTTGGGAAAAAGAGCCCCACACTAATTCACCCCCCCTCTAAGTGTGGTAGGTTCTCCAACAAAATTTACATACACAAGAAATCAATTAACATGGAAGTTTTGCACTCTTGGATAGGTTGCAAATAGAGTCTTGTTTGGAAATTGTTTGAAGTATTAAAAGTGTGGAAGTGTAGTAGGTTGGAGAGATGAATTCTATGAATTCTTTGCACAAGTGTTGAAAATATACTAAGCCTTGGCTATGCAGGCACCATGCCTGTGTGAAACCACTTGTCTGAAATCCCTAATTGTGGAAGATATGAATTCAAGAAATCATTTTCTTTTATCGTTCCAATGCATTTTAAATCCTTGAGTAGAAGTGTTAGAAGCGTGGAAGTGCATTAGGATGGTGCAGTGCGGTGACTTGCATGAATTCTCCGCATAGGTATTGAAAATATACTATGTCTTAGTTGTGTAGGCATCACACCTATGCAAAATGCGGGAGTGCAGAAGATATCGCTCGATGCTGTGCAATAATGCATAGGAGTTTATATCAACATATGAAAGTGTAGCGATTATATAGATAATTTGCACATAGGCTATTTAAAATAAATTTAACTCAACAATATTTTTTAAGTTAAACAGATGCATAAAAACATTTTCTTTTCTTTATATACTTATTTTTTATAATAAACATTGTTACTTAAAATGAATTCAACTCAACAATATTTTTTAAGTTCAACATATGCATAAAAGCATTTTGTTGACTTTATGTACTTATTTTTTTATAATAAACATTGTTACATAAAATAAATTCAACTAAGTATAGAGAGTTAGTGGTGGAATCTTAGAAAATGCAATTTCCATAAATAAGTTGGTTTTCATGCAAAGTACATCGTTGGTCAGAACCTGTGCTATGGAAATATTGAAAGTACAGAGTTGCAAAATGCAGGAGTGTGAGAGGATGAGAGATAGGATTATTCGCACATGGGTTCAAATTAGAGGAAGTGTTGGTTGTGCGTGGGATATGCATGTGCGAACATGCAAAACATATATTTGTTTTAATACCCTTGTTGCCCCCCATCTTGTAAATATAACTATAACCCGCTAAAATACTACGGGAAGACTGAATATGCATGGGTGTTGGAATTGATGAACCTTTTTGTTATAAAAGGTAATGTATATATTTTTTTACTAAATAAAATGAAAAGTGTTGCATAATTGTTGAAGGGGTTTGCCAAGGTAGATCACGATGCATGAGAGAGATGGTGAGGGGAACTAGAAATGGTTGAGATGACCCCCACCAGACCATTACTTTACTAGATTTAAATTATTCAGACTCAGAACAATCCTCTGATTTAGAAAAATAAATTACCAATCAGGTTGGTAGTTGGGAAGTCCTCCTCATGAGTTAATGAGGAGATGGGAAGAGTACCCATTTGAAAACTTCCTGACCTAGCCACGAAATGTGGATTTGGACCCACGCAATCTTGCTAAGGAAAGAAAGAAAATAAGGGAAATTTGTGGGAAGAGGAAGAGGATGCAATGAAAATGGGTTTGGTGACCATTTTCTGAGGAGGTAGAGCATGTGCAACTCTCTAGTTCTGAAGAGAACCAAAAAACGAATTTCTTCTGAGTACATGAATTGCTAGGCAACATTAATTTTATTCCAAGCTGATAAATGGGGTTGCAGAGAAGATGAGTGACTTAGGAAGCACTCATTGCATACCCCCTTGCATGGTGGAGAGAAAATTGGTCTGCTAAGTTCCTATCAGAGGAGGAGAGTGGCCTTCGTCCCTAGCTGTTGCTAAACATAAGGAATAGTCTCTCTTAGAGCATCATGATCTAGCTAGGGGGTGGCCAACAATAAATTTGTCCAGTAGTTGTTGTGCCTATGATTGGGTGGAAAAGGGAACCCCTTTTAGCAGTTGCATCACTATCTAGTTTCTAGATAAGTATACTTGGTTAGATCTCTGTAGTGTTTAGATCAAAGAAAATTTCATTCTATGTTCTAGGACTGTGTAAGTTTAATTTCTGACAAAAAGTGACTTGAGAAATTTAAGTACAATAAAGAGAATGTCTTAGCTGAATCTCCTTGGATTTAATTTCTTATCTCTTGATTGTCTGTGTGCTAACGTAAGATTTTTGGGAGTGGATGTTGTGGTTGAATATGTTGTACAGTTTAATGCATGATGGGAAATTGATGATTGAGCAGTTAAAAATATCTATAACACCTCTAAAAGAAGAGAGATCGATTTTTCTGCGTAATATTGCTTCATTTTAGTATATCTTCAAATCCCCTACTAACAAGTTAGAAGGTATCAGATCTTTGTGGACTTTAGGAAAGAATCCCAATTATGGGAAAACATTAAAAGTCCTTATAAATAATTATTGAGGAAAAATAATTAGGACATAAACATGAAATTGGTGTAAATGAAATTAAAGTACAAAAGTTGTGAAAATTCTATTTGGGGCATAAATAAACATTTATATTTAAGTTTTGTTAAATCTCCTAAATTTTGGAAGAATCCCCTTAAATTTTGGTGGGCAGTAAATCCTGGTAGAAACATTGAATTTACTGTGGAGGTAAATCTTTGTATTAGGACCATTTTCCATAAATTTAGTAAGAGTAGCACAGTAACAAGGAAATAAAATTTTACTCATTTACCCACGAGAAGGGATATGTTATAATTATATTTTAATTTCCAGGATGGAGAAAATTTCCTTGGAATATAAACTTTTATTTAATCTCTTTATAAAGTCTGGAAAACTATGTTTTTCCTTTCCTTATTCTTTTTTGCAAAAGAAAATAATTTTCCTTTAAAGCATCGTAGCAAAACCAAGTAAAAATTGTTAGGTATATGTTATATTCTTTGCATGTGTGTGTGAGGGCATGTCAGTTTCGACAACTGCGTCTGACGATCCCTCTAATAGTGCTCTTTGTGTTGTGTGAACCAGGTGCTTCTTAGGGAGGTCCCAGGGGGGCCAAGTATGCCCCCCCCCCGGTTACGCGCAATGTCCCAAAATTTGTTTTTGGGCGGTTTTTGCTATTTTTAGCGGTTTTCTAAATTAATCCCAGATTAAGGGATTCAGGTTTTGGTATCTACGGAATAGCTAAAAACATTGTATATACTATATGGTGAATGGTGAAATTCGATATAATAATATAAGAAAGGTTTTCCCCGGTTGAGGGTTTCCGGTATAAATCTCTGTGTACTATGTGAATGAGCCATTGATTAATTTATGTTTTGCTTAAGAATCTATATGCATTGCTTTACTTCGCAGGTTTAAAACTTACAAAAATATGGAAATATATGTATAGATGTTTATATACATATGATTATTATTATTATTAGTTGTAGTAGTAATATTATTTTATTATTCTGAAAATTTAGGCTAAGGCCGCTGGAGTGTAAAATACATGAGACCCAAAAGAATATAATTATTATTATGATTTTAATGTCAAACACACGAGGGAATTAAACGGTGACCAAATTCTTTAGCCTTATCGTAGTCTTCAGAACTATGGGAGTTTTGAGCTATGAGGCTCCAGGATGTTTGGGTGATGGGATCCCACGAGTCAAAGTTGTCAAATACCTGAACCCTTCCTTTCCCTGAGCGAAAGGTTGCATAAATAATAAACACAATCATTTATATTATTGTATTTAATGTGATTGATTAACGGAATTGATTAATATAGTATACCTTTAATACCATATATATACATATATATATATATATATATATATATATATATATATTATAACCCAAATTATTTCACTATATTTAAACCATAACGTAATTACAAGTGTGTCCCTTTTTGAGACTTCGGATCTTCGAGACTTTGGGGCTTCGAGAGAATTGAATGTAAAGGATGTGTGGGAGAGCTGAAGGATATTGTCGCGAAGAACTCTCTCTCTCTCTCTCTCATGTCAAATATTAATATAATATTGGAGACTTTTAAGACCAGGGCGTAATTTTCAAGGAATATAAATTATATATTATGTTATTTTTAAGGTTCATTAAATTGATTACACGTAAATGAAGACAACTCCTCTGAATATTAAATGGTGTGGTAATGTGTGACAATGGGGTCACTTTGGAGCTTCAGGACTCTTGGGCTTCGAGAGATTGGTGTATAAGGAATGTGGTGGAGAGATGAAGGGGCTTGACCTGGAGTTCTCTCTCTCTCCCTTATTTCAAATATTAATAAAATATTAAGGGACTTTATAAACCTGGGCACATTTTCCAAAGAGGTTAATAAAATATATACTAAATGGGTTTATTGTGATATTGGTACGTGATAAAGTATCAACTCTATTTTCCCTTTATAATTTAATATTAATGTGAAATCACGTGAAGTACGGACCCTTTGGGAATTCGAGACTCGGGAGCTTTGGGAATTCGAGACTTCAGGATGTTTGGGGTAATGGAATGAACAAGTAATGAAGGGATGAAGGCCCGAACCTACCCTTTCTCATTCCACTGGCTGCAAAAATATCAATATAAACATTTAAGGTGATGAATTAAATTATAAATCAATATAATTAATTATATTTGCACAAAGGTATAGTATGAGTGGGACCCTCTCTAGAACTCCGACATTCGAGAGATTTTGGTTCATAAATGCATAATGAGGAATTTCTCTGAAGTCCGGAGGCTTAGGTATTAATGGGAATTGATAATCCTAAGTGCCCCCTTTGATATAAATTAATCATATTATAACATAATTAAATACAATTATATTATAATATAATTAATAAAAGGATAATTCCTTGTTGAATACAATTAATCCTTTTTCCCAGTAAATAAAATAAATATTCATATATTTAGATATATATGTTAAATTATGTGAAAATGCGGCATGGATGAATTGAATTATATAACTTAATTAAGGTTAATCAACTTAAGTATATTATGGTAAAATTATCCTCATTATGCTATAATATAATTACTCATAATTATCGTATGAGTGATTTATTGAGTTAGTGTTAAACTTATTCTAAGAGGGAAAATATAAAGTAAAGATTTCGGTAATTACTGGGACATGGGTATTAGGTTAAGTGAAAAATTTATACCCCATCCCTTAAAAAGGTACTTAGGGGTCAGGTGTGTGACAGAGTGGTATCAGAGTGGGAAATAACACTTGGCCTTCTTGGGCTCATGAACAAGTCGAACAAAATTTTATTAGAGAAGTTTTAATGGGTAACACCTTATCTTACCCTATTCATAAGAAGCTTATTTAAACCACTACTAGAGAGATGAATGAAAATTTATGTTGTTGTTATATGTTTTAAAAATATGAACTGTGTGTTGCTAGTGTTCCAAATAAGGAAGTTGACTTTACCTTACAAATTGTATGTGTTGTTCATAAACTAGTAGATAATTAACCAACATAAAATTTTTTATCAACACTCACATAGTCAATGGACAACACAAAAACTACAATGTAAAGAATGGTGACACACCATGATTTGGGGAAATCTCCCACAATAGAGAAGAAGAATTTGATGAGAGGAGGGCAGTGGAAATCCCTCCAGATTTGGCTGAAAATGTAAGAAGCCTCATGGCCGAATTACGGAGTTGTAAGGCTGACAATGAAAAGATGATAAAAGAACAGGAAAAGCAAATTGGAATTAGTGTAGTCCTAGTGCAAAGCCTATAAGATATACAAAGGCAGCTACAACATGGACATGCAACCAATAATGTGGATAGACATCATAGTAATAAAACCCAAATTCCACTCGAGATACAAAAGAATGGTCCTGAAAGTGGCCACACAAGGAGGAGTGCCTCAAAGAAGACCCAACATGGAGCCAAGAGACATTCAACAGAAGAATCCTCTAGTGGGGAAACTGACAACTCTAAGGAATTTTCTAGTAGTGAGTCTAGTTCACATTCCCAGCAGAGAAGAAAGAAGGGGAAACATTCCAATATCCATGACCCTGAAGAGTTTAAGAAATCCAAACCACCCACTTTCGATGGATAAATTAAAAAGAGGGAATAAGAAGAAGTTTGGATACTTGGCTTGAATAAGTACTTCAGAGTCCATGACTACTCTGAAAAATTAAAGGTCCGAATAACCATTTTCAACTTGAATGGAAAGGCCTCCATTTGGTAGGAGAACCTTAAGAATGTGAAAGGAATCTATAAGAAGTACTTGTGATGGAAACAATTTGAGAAATACTTCAAGAAGACGTATCTATCAGAAAAATACTTTGATGGGAAGATCAAGGAGTTCTATGAACTCAATCTAGAACAACTCACAATAGATGAATATATCAAAACATTTCTTGAGCTGATGAGGTATATGCCCTACATAAAGGATGAAAAGGTAAATATGCAACGATTTATTAGTGGACTATCTCAGTCCTTCCGAGACATAATTGAATTCGATGAACCAAAGACTTTAGAAGACATTATCCGGAAGGCAAGGTACTACTATGATCAATTCAAGGATAAGGCCGAACCTCATAAGGATTAGAAGAAGAAAAGTAATTTGGGATTCAAGAAGAAGAGGTTTAAATCCTCAAGATTTAAGAATCATGGGAAAATCTCTAGGATGAGCCTTCCTACTAAAAGTGTATATCAAAAGAATTTTCCATCTCAGAGTAATAATAAACCCTTTGGATCAACCCCGTGTAAGATTGATAATACAAAGATAGAACCCTTGAAATGTTGGGGTTGTGGAGAAGAACATATGTTGAGGGATTGCCCACATAGGCAACATGACAATAGGAGGGTGTACAACATCCACGAAGCTACCACAATCAATGATGTGGCTAGGAGCATGCCACAAATTTATGCAGACCTGGATAATAAACAAGCTGACCACAAGACTTCAATGGTGGAGATGGAAGGTATGATTTCCAACCATCTAGTTTCCATTTTAATTGACCCTGTTTCTAATGTGAGTTATGTTGCCCCTCAAACTATTGAGAAATGTAAATTGCAACAAGTAAAACATGTTAAATCATGGCTGGTAAAACTAGCCTCTGGAACCAAAATAAAGGTAACAAAGATCATACCAGCATGCCAATTCATTTTGAATGGATTACCCACCCAAGAAACCCTAAACATGCTCCCCTTAGGATCTTATGACCTGCTGATTGGCATGGACTAGTTGGCTTCCCATAAATCCAATTTGGACTATTACAATAAAACTTTGGAGTGTGAAGATGAAGAAGGCCAGAGAAAAATAACCCTACAAGGAATTCAAAATCCTTTCTCAGTGAGACAAATATCAACCCTTCAAGTGAAGAAGTATTGCAGAAAAAAATGTCATTTCTATGAAATACAAGTGTTAAACCCCGTTGAGAACAATAAACCAAGCCTAGAGGACCATCCCATATCAAGAGAGTATAAATATGTCTTTCCAGAAGAGGTACTAGGTCTACCTCCAAGAAGAGATATTGAATTTTCAATAGAACTTGTACCAGGAGCGATGCCAATGTCTAGAGCACCCTATAGAATGAGTACACCAGAGCTAGTTGAGCTCAAACTACAACTAAAGGAGATGTTATACAAAGGTTACATTCAGCCTAGTGTGTCTCCTTGGGGAGCACCAACTTTGTTTGTGAAAAGGAAGGATGGCACACTCAGGTTGTGCATAGACTCTAGACAACTCAATAACATGACCATTAAGAATAAGTATCCCTTGCCAAGGATTGATGAGTTGTTTGACCAGTTAAGGGGTGCTACAATTTTATCCAAGATTGACTTGAGGCTGAGATACCATCAAGTCCAAATTAAAAATGAAGACATACACAAACAAATCTTTAGGACAAGATATGGGCACTATGAATTTGTGGTGGTACCATTTGGGCTTACCAATGCACCAATCACTTTTATGTGCTTAATGAATAATGTACTCAGTAAGTTCTTGGACTGATTTTTGTTGGTTTTCATTGATGATATCCTAATATATTCTAAGAGTAGGGAAGAGAATGAAGAAAATCTCAAGTTAGTGCTTCAAGTGTTATGAGAACATAGGCTTTATTCTAAGTTTAGTAAGTGTGAATTTTTCCAAAACCAAGTCCATTACTTAGGCCATGTTATTTCTGAAGAAGGAGTGGTAGTTGATCCTGACAAGATAAAATCCATTATGGATTTTCCTACCCCAAATGATGTATCTGATATTAGATCCTTTATGGGCCTAGCATGATACTATATAAGGTTCATAAAGGGATTTTCCAAGATTGGTTTCCCAATTACCTCCCTTCAAAAAAAGGGAGTTAAATTCATTTGGACATTTGAATGTGAAGAGAGATTCCAAGAGATGAAATACCTTCTAACCAATGCACATGTGTTGAAGATTGTAGACCCAAAAAAGGACTTCCTTGTGTGTACAGATGCCTGCAAGGAAGGGATTGGATGATTCCTTATGCAAGAATGTCATGCGATTTGCTACGAATCCCGAAAATTGAATGAACATGAAATCAATTATGTGACCCATGATTTGGAATTGGCTGCCATAGTACATGCTTTAAAAATGTGGAGGCATTACCTCCTAGGTAGAATATTTTTGTTTATGACATACCATAGTGGGTTGAGATATTTGTTTGATCAACCAAAACTCAATGCTAGATAGGGTAGATGGATGGCTCTCCTCAGTTAGTTTGATTTTGAAATCAAACATATCAAAGGAAAATAAAATAGGGTGGTTGATTCCCTTAGTAGAAGTATGAAAGTGATTCAATTGGAATCTGTAACCACTTGTGAATAAAACATCAAGGAGAGAGAGTCAAAAGTACGCAAGAAACAAATGCATTTTTCAAGACTGTGAAATCATACCTAGAGCAAGAGTCCACAGGGATGAAGTATGAGGGATATCAAATGTTGAATGATGGCCTGCTAAGTTACAAAGGTAGATTGCATATTACAAATTGTGACGACTTGAAAAAGTTCATAATGGATGAACTACACAAAATACCATATACTGGTCATCCTGGTTATCAGAAAATTATCACAACCACTAGGAAACTATTTCATTGTCCCTTATTGAAAAATGACATAGTTTATTACTTAGATAAATGTCTAGAATGTCAGTAGGTTAAGGTAGAGCACCAACATCTAGTAGGGTTTTTGCATTCCTTACCAATTCCATAATAGAAATGGGAAACCATCTCCATGGATTTCATCACAGGGTTACCAAAATCAACCAAGCAAAATGATTCCATTATGGTAGTTGTGGAAAAACTGAGCAAGGTTGCTCACTTTATTCTCATCAAGTCAACCTGCAATGAAATAGATATTGCTAGTATTTTCATGAAAGAGATATTTAGGCTGCATGGAATGCCTAAGGAAATCATATTAGACAGAGATACAAAATTTACTTAAATTTTTTGGAAATCTCTATTTGTTGGTTTTGAAACTAAATTGTTATTTAGTACAACCTATCGCCCTCAAACCGATGGGAAGATAGAGAGGATAAAACAAGTGTTAGAGGACATATTAAGGATGCATGTGGTTTATCATCCCAAGAGGTGGGAAGAATACCTACCACTGGTATAGTTTTCTTATAACAATGGTTATCAAGAGTCATTCAAGATGATCCCTTTTGAGGACCTCTATGGTAGACAATGCAATATTCCAATAAGCTAGAATAATCTAGTAGAAAAAATTACACTTGGGCCGGATATGCTTAAAGAAATGGAACAATTAGTAGTTCAAATAAAACAGAATTTGAAAATAGCTCAGGATAGACAAAAAATCTATGCAGACAAAAAAAGGACTCCTAGAGAGTTCAAAGCAGGGGATCATGTGTATCTCCAAGTTAGGCCCAGAAAAAGTCCCTTTAGAATGGGAGCTCGTGCCTAGATGGCACCTCGATATTTTGGACCCTTTGAATCTTTGGATAGAGTGGGACCTATAGCATATAGATTAGCACTTCTTCCCACAGTGAAGGTCCATAATGTTTTCCATGTTTCTTTGCTGAAGAAATATGTGGATGATTATGATAATATAATTGATTGGTCTGTAATTTAGGTGGAGCCAGAGGGAGAATTACTGCCAGAGCCACAATGAATAATAGAAAGGAAATAAGTACCACTCAGGAACAAAACCATTGCATAGGTCAAGGTGCAGTGGAAACACTTTGGTCCAAATGAAGCTACATGGGAAATGGAGGATGCCAAGAAACAAGCATACCCATTTTTGGTCACTCCTATACATACAAAGCACATCGAAATGTAGAAAATTGAGGACAATGTTCCTTTAAGTGGGAGGGGATTGTAATACCCCTGTTTCCCCTATCTTGTAAATATAACTATAACCTGCTAAAAGACTACGGGAAGACTAAATATGTGTGAGTGGTGGAATTGATGAACCTTTTTGTTATAAAAGGTAATGTATATATTTTGTTACTAAATAAAATGGAAAGTGTTGCATAACTGTTGAAGGGGTTTTCCAAGGAATATCATGATGCATGAGAGAGATGGTGAGGGGGACCAATAATAGTTGAGATGACCCCCACCAGACTAGTACTTTACTAGATTTAAATTATTCAGACTCAGAACAATCCTCTGACCCAGAAAAAAAAATACCCGGTCAGGATGGTAGTTGGGAAGTCCTCCTCAAGATTCAATGAGGATATGGGAAGAGTACACATATGAAAACTTCCTAACCTGACCATGAAATGAGGATTTAGACCCACAAAAGTTTTCTAAGGAAGGAAAGAAAAGAAGGGAAATTCATGGGCAAAGGAAGAGGATGCAATGGGAATGGGTCTGGTGACCATTTTCTGAGGAGGGAGAGCATGTGCATCTCTCTGGTT
>ML801428.1:93074-123086 GCA_009831015.1 Picea engelmannii | reverse complement strand
GGGAAGACTGAATATGCATGGGTGTTGGAATTGATGAACCTTTTTGTTATAAAAGGTAATGTATATATTTTTTTACTAAATAAAATGAAAAGTGTTGCATAATTGTTGAAGGGGTTTGCCAAGGTAGATCACGATGCATGAGAGAGATGGTGAGGGGAACTAGAAATGGTTGAGATGACCCCCACCAGACCATTACTTTACTAGATTTAAATTATTCAGACTCAGAACAATCCTCTGATTTAGAAAAATAAATTACCAATCAGGTTGGTAGTTGGGAAGTCCTCCTCATGAGTTAATGAGGAGATGGGAAGAGTACCCATTTGAAAACTTCCTGACCTAGCCACGAAATGTGGATTTGGACCCACGCAATCTTGCTAAGGAAAGAAAGAAAATAAGGGAAATTTGTGGGAAGAGGAAGAGGATGCAATGAAAATGGGTTTGGTGACCATTTTCTGAGGAGGTAGAGCATGTGCAACTCTCTAGTTCTGAAGAGAACCAAAAAACGAATTTCTTCTGAGTACATGAATTGCTAGGCAACATTAATTTTATTCCAAGCTGATAAATGGGGTTGCAGAGAAGATGAGTGACTTAGGAAGCACTCATTGCATACCCCCTTGCATGGTGGAGAGAAAATTGGTCTGCTAAGTTCCTATCAGAGGAGGAGAGTGGCCTTCGTCCCTAGCTGTTGCTAAACATAAGGAATAGTCTCTCTTAGAGCATCATGATCTAGCTAGGGGGTGGCCAACAATAAATTTGTCCAGTAGTTGTTGTGCCTATGATTGGGTGGAAAAGGGAACCCCTTTTAGCAGTTGCATCACTATCTAGTTTCTAGATAAGTATACTTGGTTAGATCTCTGTAGTGTTTAGATCAAAGAAAATTTCATTCTATGTTCTAGGACTGTGTAAGTTTAATTTCTGACAAAAAGTGACTTGAGAAATTTAAGTACAATAAAGAGAATGTCTTAGCTGAATCTCCTTGGATTTAATTTCTTATCTCTTGATTGTCTGTGTGCTAACGTAAGATTTTTGGGAGTGGATGTTGTGGTTGAATATGTTGTACAGTTTAATGCATGATGGGAAATTGATGATTGAGCAGTTAAAAATATCTATAACACCTCTAAAAGAAGAGAGATCGATTTTTCTGCGTAATATTGCTTCATTTTAGTATATCTTCAAATCCCCTACTAACAAGTTAGAAGGTATCAGATCTTTGTGGACTTTAGGAAAGAATCCCAATTATGGGAAAACATTAAAAGTCCTTATAAATAATTATTGAGGAAAAATAATTAGGACATAAACATGAAATTGGTGTAAATGAAATTAAAGTACAAAAGTTGTGAAAATTCTATTTGGGGCATAAATAAACATTTATATTTAAGTTTTGTTAAATCTCCTAAATTTTGGAAGAATCCCCTTAAATTTTGGTGGGCAGTAAATCCTGGTAGAAACATTGAATTTACTGTGGAGGTAAATCTTTGTATTAGGACCATTTTCCATAAATTTAGTAAGAGTAGCACAGTAACAAGGAAATAAAATTTTACTCATTTACCCACGAGAAGGGATATGTTATAATTATATTTTAATTTCCAGGATGGAGAAAATTTCCTTGGAATATAAACTTTTATTTAATCTCTTTATAAAGTCTGGAAAACTATGTTTTTCCTTTCCTTATTCTTTTTTGCAAAAGAAAATAATTTTCCTTTAAAGCATCGTAGCAAAACCAAGTAAAAATTGTTAGGTATATGTTATATTCTTTGCATGTGTGTGTGAGGGCATGTCAGTTTCGACAACTGCGTCTGACGATCCCTCTAATAGTGCTCTTTGTGTTGTGTGAACCAGGTGCTTCTTAGGGAGGTCCCAGGGGGGCCAAGTATGCCCCCCCCCCGGTTACGCGCAATGTCCCAAAATTTGTTTTTGGGCGGTTTTTGCTATTTTTAGCGGTTTTCTAAATTAATCCCAGATTAAGGGATTCAGGTTTTGGTATCTACGGAATAGCTAAAAACATTGTATATACTATATGGTGAATGGTGAAATTCGATATAATAATATAAGAAAGGTTTTCCCCGGTTGAGGGTTTCCGGTATAAATCTCTGTGTACTATGTGAATGAGCCATTGATTAATTTATGTTTTGCTTAAGAATCTATATGCATTGCTTTACTTCGCAGGTTTAAAACTTACAAAAATATGGAAATATATGTATAGATGTTTATATACATATGATTATTATTATTATTAGTTGTAGTAGTAATATTATTTTATTATTCTGAAAATTTAGGCTAAGGCCGCTGGAGTGTAAAATACATGAGACCCAAAAGAATATAATTATTATTATGATTTTAATGTCAAACACACGAGGGAATTAAACGGTGACCAAATTCTTTAGCCTTATCGTAGTCTTCAGAACTATGGGAGTTTTGAGCTATGAGGCTCCAGGATGTTTGGGTGATGGGATCCCACGAGTCAAAGTTGTCAAATACCTGAACCCTTCCTTTCCCTGAGCGAAAGGTTGCATAAATAATAAACACAATCATTTATATTATTGTATTTAATGTGATTGATTAACGGAATTGATTAATATAGTATACCTTTAATACCATATATATACATATATATATATATATATATATATATATATATATATTATAACCCAAATTATTTCACTATATTTAAACCATAACGTAATTACAAGTGTGTCCCTTTTTGAGACTTCGGATCTTCGAGACTTTGGGGCTTCGAGAGAATTGAATGTAAAGGATGTGTGGGAGAGCTGAAGGATATTGTCGCGAAGAACTCTCTCTCTCTCTCTCTCATGTCAAATATTAATATAATATTGGAGACTTTTAAGACCAGGGCGTAATTTTCAAGGAATATAAATTATATATTATGTTATTTTTAAGGTTCATTAAATTGATTACACGTAAATGAAGACAACTCCTCTGAATATTAAATGGTGTGGTAATGTGTGACAATGGGGTCACTTTGGAGCTTCAGGACTCTTGGGCTTCGAGAGATTGGTGTATAAGGAATGTGGTGGAGAGATGAAGGGGCTTGACCTGGAGTTCTCTCTCTCTCCCTTATTTCAAATATTAATAAAATATTAAGGGACTTTATAAACCTGGGCACATTTTCCAAAGAGGTTAATAAAATATATACTAAATGGGTTTATTGTGATATTGGTACGTGATAAAGTATCAACTCTATTTTCCCTTTATAATTTAATATTAATGTGAAATCACGTGAAGTACGGACCCTTTGGGAATTCGAGACTCGGGAGCTTTGGGAATTCGAGACTTCAGGATGTTTGGGGTAATGGAATGAACAAGTAATGAAGGGATGAAGGCCCGAACCTACCCTTTCTCATTCCACTGGCTGCAAAAATATCAATATAAACATTTAAGGTGATGAATTAAATTATAAATCAATATAATTAATTATATTTGCACAAAGGTATAGTATGAGTGGGACCCTCTCTAGAACTCCGACATTCGAGAGATTTTGGTTCATAAATGCATAATGAGGAATTTCTCTGAAGTCCGGAGGCTTAGGTATTAATGGGAATTGATAATCCTAAGTGCCCCCTTTGATATAAATTAATCATATTATAACATAATTAAATACAATTATATTATAATATAATTAATAAAAGGATAATTCCTTGTTGAATACAATTAATCCTTTTTCCCAGTAAATAAAATAAATATTCATATATTTAGATATATATGTTAAATTATGTGAAAATGCGGCATGGATGAATTGAATTATATAACTTAATTAAGGTTAATCAACTTAAGTATATTATGGTAAAATTATCCTCATTATGCTATAATATAATTACTCATAATTATCGTATGAGTGATTTATTGAGTTAGTGTTAAACTTATTCTAAGAGGGAAAATATAAAGTAAAGATTTCGGTAATTACTGGGACATGGGTATTAGGTTAAGTGAAAAATTTATACCCCATCCCTTAAAAAGGTACTTAGGGGTCAGGTGTGTGACAGAGTGGTATCAGAGTGGGAAATAACACTTGGCCTTCTTGGGCTCATGAACAAGTCGAACAAAATTTTATTAGAGAAGTTTTAATGGGTAACACCTTATCTTACCCTATTCATAAGAAGCTTATTTAAACCACTACTAGAGAGATGAATGAAAATTTATGTTGTTGTTATATGTTTTAAAAATATGAACTGTGTGTTGCTAGTGTTCCAAATAAGGAAGTTGACTTTACCTTACAAATTGTATGTGTTGTTCATAAACTAGTAGATAATTAACCAACATAAAATTTTTTATCAACACTCACATAGTCAATGGACAACACAAAAACTACAATGTAAAGAATGGTGACACACCATGATTTGGGGAAATCTCCCACAATAGAGAAGAAGAATTTGATGAGAGGAGGGCAGTGGAAATCCCTCCAGATTTGGCTGAAAATGTAAGAAGCCTCATGGCCGAATTACGGAGTTGTAAGGCTGACAATGAAAAGATGATAAAAGAACAGGAAAAGCAAATTGGAATTAGTGTAGTCCTAGTGCAAAGCCTATAAGATATACAAAGGCAGCTACAACATGGACATGCAACCAATAATGTGGATAGACATCATAGTAATAAAACCCAAATTCCACTCGAGATACAAAAGAATGGTCCTGAAAGTGGCCACACAAGGAGGAGTGCCTCAAAGAAGACCCAACATGGAGCCAAGAGACATTCAACAGAAGAATCCTCTAGTGGGGAAACTGACAACTCTAAGGAATTTTCTAGTAGTGAGTCTAGTTCACATTCCCAGCAGAGAAGAAAGAAGGGGAAACATTCCAATATCCATGACCCTGAAGAGTTTAAGAAATCCAAACCACCCACTTTCGATGGATAAATTAAAAAGAGGGAATAAGAAGAAGTTTGGATACTTGGCTTGAATAAGTACTTCAGAGTCCATGACTACTCTGAAAAATTAAAGGTCCGAATAACCATTTTCAACTTGAATGGAAAGGCCTCCATTTGGTAGGAGAACCTTAAGAATGTGAAAGGAATCTATAAGAAGTACTTGTGATGGAAACAATTTGAGAAATACTTCAAGAAGACGTATCTATCAGAAAAATACTTTGATGGGAAGATCAAGGAGTTCTATGAACTCAATCTAGAACAACTCACAATAGATGAATATATCAAAACATTTCTTGAGCTGATGAGGTATATGCCCTACATAAAGGATGAAAAGGTAAATATGCAACGATTTATTAGTGGACTATCTCAGTCCTTCCGAGACATAATTGAATTCGATGAACCAAAGACTTTAGAAGACATTATCCGGAAGGCAAGGTACTACTATGATCAATTCAAGGATAAGGCCGAACCTCATAAGGATTAGAAGAAGAAAAGTAATTTGGGATTCAAGAAGAAGAGGTTTAAATCCTCAAGATTTAAGAATCATGGGAAAATCTCTAGGATGAGCCTTCCTACTAAAAGTGTATATCAAAAGAATTTTCCATCTCAGAGTAATAATAAACCCTTTGGATCAACCCCGTGTAAGATTGATAATACAAAGATAGAACCCTTGAAATGTTGGGGTTGTGGAGAAGAACATATGTTGAGGGATTGCCCACATAGGCAACATGACAATAGGAGGGTGTACAACATCCACGAAGCTACCACAATCAATGATGTGGCTAGGAGCATGCCACAAATTTATGCAGACCTGGATAATAAACAAGCTGACCACAAGACTTCAATGGTGGAGATGGAAGGTATGATTTCCAACCATCTAGTTTCCATTTTAATTGACCCTGTTTCTAATGTGAGTTATGTTGCCCCTCAAACTATTGAGAAATGTAAATTGCAACAAGTAAAACATGTTAAATCATGGCTGGTAAAACTAGCCTCTGGAACCAAAATAAAGGTAACAAAGATCATACCAGCATGCCAATTCATTTTGAATGGATTACCCACCCAAGAAACCCTAAACATGCTCCCCTTAGGATCTTATGACCTGCTGATTGGCATGGACTAGTTGGCTTCCCATAAATCCAATTTGGACTATTACAATAAAACTTTGGAGTGTGAAGATGAAGAAGGCCAGAGAAAAATAACCCTACAAGGAATTCAAAATCCTTTCTCAGTGAGACAAATATCAACCCTTCAAGTGAAGAAGTATTGCAGAAAAAAATGTCATTTCTATGAAATACAAGTGTTAAACCCCGTTGAGAACAATAAACCAAGCCTAGAGGACCATCCCATATCAAGAGAGTATAAATATGTCTTTCCAGAAGAGGTACTAGGTCTACCTCCAAGAAGAGATATTGAATTTTCAATAGAACTTGTACCAGGAGCGATGCCAATGTCTAGAGCACCCTATAGAATGAGTACACCAGAGCTAGTTGAGCTCAAACTACAACTAAAGGAGATGTTATACAAAGGTTACATTCAGCCTAGTGTGTCTCCTTGGGGAGCACCAACTTTGTTTGTGAAAAGGAAGGATGGCACACTCAGGTTGTGCATAGACTCTAGACAACTCAATAACATGACCATTAAGAATAAGTATCCCTTGCCAAGGATTGATGAGTTGTTTGACCAGTTAAGGGGTGCTACAATTTTATCCAAGATTGACTTGAGGCTGAGATACCATCAAGTCCAAATTAAAAATGAAGACATACACAAACAAATCTTTAGGACAAGATATGGGCACTATGAATTTGTGGTGGTACCATTTGGGCTTACCAATGCACCAATCACTTTTATGTGCTTAATGAATAATGTACTCAGTAAGTTCTTGGACTGATTTTTGTTGGTTTTCATTGATGATATCCTAATATATTCTAAGAGTAGGGAAGAGAATGAAGAAAATCTCAAGTTAGTGCTTCAAGTGTTATGAGAACATAGGCTTTATTCTAAGTTTAGTAAGTGTGAATTTTTCCAAAACCAAGTCCATTACTTAGGCCATGTTATTTCTGAAGAAGGAGTGGTAGTTGATCCTGACAAGATAAAATCCATTATGGATTTTCCTACCCCAAATGATGTATCTGATATTAGATCCTTTATGGGCCTAGCATGATACTATATAAGGTTCATAAAGGGATTTTCCAAGATTGGTTTCCCAATTACCTCCCTTCAAAAAAAGGGAGTTAAATTCATTTGGACATTTGAATGTGAAGAGAGATTCCAAGAGATGAAATACCTTCTAACCAATGCACATGTGTTGAAGATTGTAGACCCAAAAAAGGACTTCCTTGTGTGTACAGATGCCTGCAAGGAAGGGATTGGATGATTCCTTATGCAAGAATGTCATGCGATTTGCTACGAATCCCGAAAATTGAATGAACATGAAATCAATTATGTGACCCATGATTTGGAATTGGCTGCCATAGTACATGCTTTAAAAATGTGGAGGCATTACCTCCTAGGTAGAATATTTTTGTTTATGACATACCATAGTGGGTTGAGATATTTGTTTGATCAACCAAAACTCAATGCTAGATAGGGTAGATGGATGGCTCTCCTCAGTTAGTTTGATTTTGAAATCAAACATATCAAAGGAAAATAAAATAGGGTGGTTGATTCCCTTAGTAGAAGTATGAAAGTGATTCAATTGGAATCTGTAACCACTTGTGAATAAAACATCAAGGAGAGAGAGTCAAAAGTACGCAAGAAACAAATGCATTTTTCAAGACTGTGAAATCATACCTAGAGCAAGAGTCCACAGGGATGAAGTATGAGGGATATCAAATGTTGAATGATGGCCTGCTAAGTTACAAAGGTAGATTGCATATTACAAATTGTGACGACTTGAAAAAGTTCATAATGGATGAACTACACAAAATACCATATACTGGTCATCCTGGTTATCAGAAAATTATCACAACCACTAGGAAACTATTTCATTGTCCCTTATTGAAAAATGACATAGTTTATTACTTAGATAAATGTCTAGAATGTCAGTAGGTTAAGGTAGAGCACCAACATCTAGTAGGGTTTTTGCATTCCTTACCAATTCCATAATAGAAATGGGAAACCATCTCCATGGATTTCATCACAGGGTTACCAAAATCAACCAAGCAAAATGATTCCATTATGGTAGTTGTGGAAAAACTGAGCAAGGTTGCTCACTTTATTCTCATCAAGTCAACCTGCAATGAAATAGATATTGCTAGTATTTTCATGAAAGAGATATTTAGGCTGCATGGAATGCCTAAGGAAATCATATTAGACAGAGATACAAAATTTACTTAAATTTTTTGGAAATCTCTATTTGTTGGTTTTGAAACTAAATTGTTATTTAGTACAACCTATCGCCCTCAAACCGATGGGAAGATAGAGAGGATAAAACAAGTGTTAGAGGACATATTAAGGATGCATGTGGTTTATCATCCCAAGAGGTGGGAAGAATACCTACCACTGGTATAGTTTTCTTATAACAATGGTTATCAAGAGTCATTCAAGATGATCCCTTTTGAGGACCTCTATGGTAGACAATGCAATATTCCAATAAGCTAGAATAATCTAGTAGAAAAAATTACACTTGGGCCGGATATGCTTAAAGAAATGGAACAATTAGTAGTTCAAATAAAACAGAATTTGAAAATAGCTCAGGATAGACAAAAAATCTATGCAGACAAAAAAAGGACTCCTAGAGAGTTCAAAGCAGGGGATCATGTGTATCTCCAAGTTAGGCCCAGAAAAAGTCCCTTTAGAATGGGAGCTCGTGCCTAGATGGCACCTCGATATTTTGGACCCTTTGAATCTTTGGATAGAGTGGGACCTATAGCATATAGATTAGCACTTCTTCCCACAGTGAAGGTCCATAATGTTTTCCATGTTTCTTTGCTGAAGAAATATGTGGATGATTATGATAATATAATTGATTGGTCTGTAATTTAGGTGGAGCCAGAGGGAGAATTACTGCCAGAGCCACAATGAATAATAGAAAGGAAATAAGTACCACTCAGGAACAAAACCATTGCATAGGTCAAGGTGCAGTGGAAACACTTTGGTCCAAATGAAGCTACATGGGAAATGGAGGATGCCAAGAAACAAGCATACCCATTTTTGGTCACTCCTATACATACAAAGCACATCGAAATGTAGAAAATTGAGGACAATGTTCCTTTAAGTGGGAGGGGATTGTAATACCCCTGTTTCCCCTATCTTGTAAATATAACTATAACCTGCTAAAAGACTACGGGAAGACTAAATATGTGTGAGTGGTGGAATTGATGAACCTTTTTGTTATAAAAGGTAATGTATATATTTTGTTACTAAATAAAATGGAAAGTGTTGCATAACTGTTGAAGGGGTTTTCCAAGGAATATCATGATGCATGAGAGAGATGGTGAGGGGGACCAATAATAGTTGAGATGACCCCCACCAGACTAGTACTTTACTAGATTTAAATTATTCAGACTCAGAACAATCCTCTGACCCAGAAAAAAAAATACCCGGTCAGGATGGTAGTTGGGAAGTCCTCCTCAAGATTCAATGAGGATATGGGAAGAGTACACATATGAAAACTTCCTAACCTGACCATGAAATGAGGATTTAGACCCACAAAAGTTTTCTAAGGAAGGAAAGAAAAGAAGGGAAATTCATGGGCAAAGGAAGAGGATGCAATGGGAATGGGTCTGGTGACCATTTTCTGAGGAGGGAGAGCATGTGCATCTCTCTGGTTTTGAAGAGAACCGAAAAAATAATGTGTTCTGGGTACAAGAATTGCCAGGTATCGTTTTTAGTCCAAGATAATAAACGGGGTTGTAGAGAAGATGAGTGACTGAGGAAGCACTCATTGCAGACCCCCTTGCTTGGTGGAAATAAAATCAGTCTTCCAAGTTCCTGTGGGAGGAGGAGAGTGGAATCCATCCCTAGTTGTTGCTAAACAGAAGGAAGAGTCTCTCTCAAAGCATCATGATCTAGATAGGGGGTGGCAAGCAGTAAATCCGTCCAAGAATTGTTGTGCCTATGGTTAGGTGGAAAAGGGAACCCATTTTAACAGTTGCATCACTATCTGATTTATAGATAAGTATACTTGGTTATATCTATGTAGTGTTTAGATTAGAGAAAAAATTATACTATGGTCTAGGACCGTGTAAGTTTAATTTCTGATAGAAGTGACGTAAGAAATTTAAGCAGAATAAAGAGAATGTCTTAGCTGAAGCTCTTTGGATTTAATTTATTATCTCTTGACTCTGTGTGTGCTAAAGTAAGATTTCTAGGAGTGGATGTTGTGGTTGTCTGTGTTGTACATTTTAATGCATGTTGGGAAATTGATGACTAAGAAGCTAAAAATATATATAACACCTCTGAAAGAAGAGAGGGCAATATTTCTTCGTAACAATGCTCCATTTTAGTATATCTTCAAATCCCCTGCCAAAAAGTTAGGAAATAAAATTTTACTCATTTACCCACTAGAAGGGAGAGATTATAATTATATTTTAATTTCCACGATGGAGAAAATTTCCTTGGAATATAAAATTTTATTTAATCTCTTTATAAAGCCTAAAAATCTATATTTTTCATTTCCTTATTATTTTCTGTAAAAGAAAATAATTTTCCTTTAAAGAGTCCACATAGAAAAAATGAGTAAAACTATGGAAATATATGTATATATGTTTATATACATATGATTATTATTATTAGTAGTAGTAGTAATACTATTTTATTATTCTGAGAGCCCCTGGAGCGTAAAATACCCGAGACCCAAAATAATGTAATAATTATTATCATTTTAATGTCAAACACGCGAGGGAATTAAATAGTGACCAAATGATTTAGCCTTCTCGTAGTCTTCAGAGCTTCTAGATTTCGTATCTCTACAGCTCCAGGATTTTTGGGTGATGGGATCCCATGAGCCAAAGTCGTCGAATACCCGAACCCTTCCTTTCCCTAAGAGAAAGGTTGCATAAATAATAAATACAATTATTTATATTATTGTATTTAATGTGATCGATTAATGAAATTGATTAATATAATATACATTTAATACCATATATATATATATATATAACCAAAATTATTTCAGTGTATTTAAATCATAACCTAAGTACAAGTGGGTCCCATTTCGAGACTTCAGAGATTTAGGACTCTAGGGCTCCGAGAGAATTGAATGTAAAGGATGTGTGGGAGAGACGAAGGAGATTGTCTCGAATAAATCTCTCTCTCTCTCTCTCTCTCTCTCTCTCTCATGTCAAATATTAATATAATATTGGATAATTTTAGGACCTGGGCGTAATTTTTGAGGAATATAAAATTATATATTATATTATTTTTAAGGTTCTTTAAATTGATTACACGTAAATGTAGACAACTCCTCTGAATATTAAATGGTGTGGTAATGTGTGCCAATGGGGTCACTTCAAAGCTTTGGGACTCTGGGGCTCCGGGAGATTGGAGTATAAGGAATGTGGTGGAGAGATGAAGGGGGTTGACCCAAAGTTTTCTCTCTCTCCCTTATTTCAAATAGGGCTTTATAAACATGGACACATTTTCCAAAGAGGTTAATATAATATATATTAAATGGATTTATTGTGATATTGGTATGTGATAAAGTACCAACAATAATTTCCCTTTTTAATTTAATATTAATGTGAAATCACTTGAAGTATGGACCCTTTGGGACTTCGAGACTCCAGAGCTCCAGGAATTCGGGACTCCAGGATGTTTGGGGTAATGGAATGTACAAGTAACGATGGGTCGAAGGCCCGAACCTACCCTTTCTTGTTCCACTGGTTGCACAAATATCGATATAAACATTTAAGGTGATGAATTATATTATAAATTAATATAATTAATTATATTTGCACAAAGGTATAGTATGAGTGGGACCCTCTTCGGGACATTCGAGAAATTTGGGTTCATAAACGCATGATGAGGATTTTCACTAAAGTCTGGAGGCTTAGGTATTAATGGGAATTGATAATCCTAAGTTCCCCCTTTTAATATAAATTAATCATATTATAATATAATTAAATACAATTATATTATAATGTAATTAATAAAAGGATAATTTCTGGTTGAACATAATTAATCCTTTTCCCAGTAAATAAAATAAATATGCATATATTTAGATATATATGTTAAATTATGTGAAAATGCTGCATGGAGGAATTGAATTATATAACTTAATTAAGGTTAAACAACTTAAGTGTATTATGGTGAAATTATCCTCATTATGTTATAATATAATTACTCATAAGTATCATATGAGTAATTTATTGAGTTAATGTTAAACTACTTCTAAGAGGGAAAAGAGAAAGTAAAGATTTCGGTAATTACTGGGCCATCGGTATTAGGTTAAGCGAAAACTTTATACCCCATCCCATAAAAATGTACTTAGGGGTCAGGTGTGTGACAGAGTGGTATCAGAGTGGGAAACATGCCTTGGCTTGCTTGGCGTCATGAATGATTTACACAAAATTTTATTAGAGAAGTTTTAAGGGGAAACACCCTATCTTACCCCATTCATAAGAAGATTATTTAAACCACTACTGAAGAGAGGAATGGAACTTTATGGTGTTGTTATATCTTTTAAAAATATGAACTGTGTGTTTCTATTCTTCCAAATAAGGAAGATGACTTCACCTTACAAATTGTATGTGTTGTTCATAAACAAGTAGATAGTTAACTAACAAAAAATGTTTTATCAACACTCAAACAGTCAATGGACAACAGGAAAACTACAACATAAATAATGGTGACATGCCATGAGTTGGGGGAAAGCTCCCACAATAGAGAAGAAGAATTTGATGAGAGGAGGGAAGTGGAAACCCCTCCATATTTGGCTGAAACTGTAAGAATCCTCATGGCAGAATTACAGAATTGTAAGGCTGAAAATGAAAGGCTAATAAAAGAATAGGAAAAACAAACTGAAATTAATGCAGTCCTACTGCAAAGCCTATCAGATATACAAAGAAATTTGCAACATGGACCAATAGCCAGTAATGTGGATAAACATCATACTAAGAAAACCCAAAGTCCACCTGAGATACAGAAGCATGGTCCTGAAAGTGGCCACACAAGAAGGAGGACCTCAAAAAAATCCCAACATGGAGCCAAGAGACATTCAACATAAGAATCATCTAGTGAGAAAACTGACAACTCCGAGGAATTTTCTAGTAGTGAGACTAGCTCGCATTCCCATAGGAGAAGAAAGAGGAGGAAGCATTCCAAGAGGCATGACCCTAAAGAGTTTAATAAATCCAAACCACCCACTTTCGATGGAGAAAATAAAAAGGGGGAAGAAGAAAATTTTTGGCTACTTGGCTTGAAGAAGTACTTCAAATTCCATGACTACTCTAAAAAATTGAAGGCCTGAATAGACATTTTCAACCTGAATTGAAAGGCCTCCATTTGGTGGGAGGACCTTAGGAATGTGAAAGGAATCCATGAGAAAGACTTGTTATGGAAACAATTTGACAAATACTTTAAGAAGAAGTATCCATCAGAAAAATACTTGGATGGGAAGACCATGGAGTTCTATGAACTCAAGCTAGGACAACTCACAATAGATGAATATATCAACAAATTTCTTCAGATGATGAGGTATGTGCCCTACATAAAGGATGAAAAGGTAAATATGCAATTATTTGTTATTGGATTTCCTTAGTCCTTCCAGAACATAATTGAATTTGATGAACCAAATACTTTAGAAGACACTATTTAGAAGGCAAGGTATTGCTATGAGAAATTCAAGAATAAGGCAGAACCTGATAAGGACTGGAAGAAGAAAATTAATTTGGGATTCAAGAAGAAGGGGTTTAAATCCTCAATATTTAATAATCATGGGAAAATATCTAAGATGAGACTTCCTACTTAAAGTGTATATCAAAAGAATTTTCCATCTCAGAGTGATAATAAACCCTTTGGATCATCCCTAGGTAAGACTGATAATACAAAGAGAGAACCCTTGAAATGTTGGGGTTGTGGAGAAGAACATTTGTTGAGGGACTTCCCATATAGGCAACATGAAAATAAGAGGATATACAACATCCAAGAAGCTACCACAGTGAATGATGTGGCTAGGAGCATGCCACAAATTTATGCAGACCTGGATAATAGACTAGCTTGCCACCAAGCTTTAGTGGTGGAAATGGAAGGTATGATTTCCCACCATCTAGTTTCCATTATAATTGACCCTCGTTCTAATCTAAGTTATGTTGCCCCTCAAAATGTTGAAAAATGTAAATTGCAGCAAGTAAAACATGCTAAATCATGGCTGGTACAACTAACCACTGGAACCAAAAGAAAGGTAACAGAAGTAATACCAACATGCCAATTCATTATAAATGTAATACCCACCTAAGAAACCCTAAACATGCTCCCATTAGGATCTTATGACCTGCTTATTGGCATGGACTAGTTGGCTACCCATAAAACTAATTTGGATTGTTACAATAAAACTTTGGAGTGTGAAGTTGAAGAAGGGAGAAAAATAAACCTACAAGGAATTCAAAAGCATGTCTCAGTGAGACAAATATCAGCCCTTCTGATCCGGATTATTTTCGGCATGAAATGAGAGTGGAGATATAATAAAGAAATGCACAGAGATATCACATATATCCAGTAATATAACAAAAATATATCAGAGATGCAACCATAAACGCAAAGATACAGTAATACACGATTTCTATTAATGAAAGAAATGTACAGAGACTGTAAAAATACAGAGTGAAAGACTCGCTAGAATGGTGGCAGCTTATCTCTGAGAAGAGATGTGACGGCTACTCACATTTGCAAGAAGATGGTTACAATGAGGCTCGAAAGGCCTTTTTACAATAGATGGGAATGCAAAAATTCCTAGACATCCAAAAACCTAACCCTAGGAGATGAAGCGCCAAAAGTCATGTGGGCCCCGTTTTGGTAAGTTGGTGCATGAACTTCCCGGGGTCGTAACTTTTGCATACGATCTCCGTTTTAGGCGTGTGATAGCTCGTTGGAAAGGTATCATCGAGGAGATTCATTTTGGGGGCTCAATTATGCCTTCATCTATCATTGAGAACCTCGATCTCGAAAAAAACTTCATTTAGGCCCTCAAAATGGCCCCGGAAGTGAAAACCTGCTAAAAATAGTAAATTGCCAAAATGGCCAGAAAATTGTTTTGAGCCATTTGGAAAATGTGGGTGGCCCCCGATATCCACCTGGATCACCTTCAAGTGAAGAAGTATTGCAGAAAAGGATATCCTTTGTATGAATTACAAGAGTTAAACTCTATTTAGAATAATAAACCAAGCCTAGAGGACCATCCCATATTAAGAGAGTATAAAGATGTGTTTCTAGAAGAGGTACCAGGTCTACCTCCAAGAAGAGATATTGACTTTTCAATAGAACTTGTACCAGGAGCGGTGCCAATGTCTAGAGCACCCTACAGAATGAGTACACCAGAGCTAGTTGAGCTAAAACTATAGCTAAAGGAGATGTTGGACAAAGGTTACATTTGGCCTAGTGTGTCTCCTTGGGGAGAATCAACTTTGTTCATGAAAAAGAAGGATGACACACTTAGGTTATGCATAGACCGTTGAAAAGTCAACAAGAAACATGTCTAATTTACTTTTCCCTTAAATAAATTGGACAATAAATATTAATCTATTATTTCATTCATAACTGAGTGAGTTATATTTGTAACAGAATCATAAGTGTAGTTAAGTGACTTAAGATCAATTGTACTAGTTGTAACTAAACATGCACTAGTGAGAGTTCAGTAAATCAGTGAACTCACATGCAACTGAAGATTCACCACGGTTAACTACATGCATGTTAGATCCAGTAGAGACCCAGTTGAGATAACAGGTGAAAGGGGCAATTTGGCTATCAGTTGTGATTTGATCACACATACAGTGGATATGCTTATGAGCATGTCCAAACTAATCAATTCGTAATTTCATTGTGAGAATTCGAATTGCAGAGATTGTGCAAAGGAGGCAAGCTGTCTGGACACACGAATTGGCACATGTATTTGTTGATTTGTGTATGACAGTGTGAGATGATTGTATTGTACTGAGAGATCTTGGATTAGAGTTTTGTATGATATTCTTTCATGATTCATGATATAGATAATATATGATAGTGGGGTTTTTAGCTTTACGCTTTCCCAGTAAAACTTCTGTGTTATGTGTTCTTGATATTTTCACTTTGTGATTGTGGTTGTGATCGTGGTTTAATTTTCCGCAAGAATAATAGTAGAAGCGATTCTATATTTAACAGTGGCATATAATTGTTAGATCAGGAGAATCACAGGGAATACTTAATTTGTATTGAAAATTTCTACATGGTAATAGATCCACGGAAGTGAGGTGCGAACATAATTTCATTCTCGTAGGTCTTGTCTCTAGTAGGGTGCGAACTTTAGTATTGAAGACTACGCTCAGTTCTCAAAGCAGAAATTCTTGCACCCTAGACAAAGGAAAGGTGTGAACTTCAAGGTGATTCTCGCAAGCTACTTAAGGGAGAAGTGCAAACTCCCCTCACCCTATAGTGAAGTACAATGCAAACTTCCCAGGCAAGTTTGCAGGCTATACACAAGGAGGGTGTGAACTTCTCAGGCAAGTTTACAGGCTATACACAGGCAAGGTGCAAACTTCCCTTAGGCTACTCTCAAGTGGGGTGCGAACCTCCCAGGGAAGAGGGATTGTAGCAGTTGAGTTTTGGTGGTTGGATAACATTCAAATTTGCAATATTTTCTTGGTGCAACAGTTGGATCAAGATAAAAATGTCTTTCAATGGCTTGAGGTTGGAGTATGAACTCGATGGAATCTCTAACTACATTGCTTAGAAGGACAGAATGGAGGCAGTACTCGAAGACAATGGCTTGAAGGATTACATTGACATAGTTGTTCCTAAGCCGGATGCGACAGACACTACAAATCTTGATGCATGGAAAAAGAAAGTGGCAAAGGTGAGGAGGATTCTGTTGGAGGGAGTACGAGACCACATTGTCTCAAGTCTGCATGGGAAAACCACACCACATGCAATGTGGAAGGTTTTGACAGATCTGTTCCAAAACAATAGTGACCATAGGAAATTGGTGCTCAAAGATAAACTCAGGAAGATCAAGATGGAGAAGGGCGACACCATTCCAAAATATCTCACGAAGTTTGTCCAATGTCAGGATGAGCTTGGAAGTGTGGGAATAATAGTCGTTGATGATGATTTGGTGAGCTTGGTGCTCCTAGGGATTCCTAAGAGTTGGCACAGTTATCAAGACTCTGTCAATGGAAGGGAAAAATTGTCAGATTGGGAATGACTGTGGTCGGATCTAGTGCAATAGGAGTTCAGGCGGAACACCAGAGATGGATCTTCATCAAAGCGTGATGATGAAGAGGATTGTGCTTTGACTGCCAAGATGAGGAAAGGGAAAGGGAAGAAATTCCATCCAAAATATGAGTCTAAAGTCAAGAAGATGGATTTGTCCAAAGTGAAGTGTTTTCACTATCACGAACATGGGCATATCGCTACTAACTGTCCACAGAAGAAGAAGAACAAGACAATTGCTGAAGCTGCAACTAGTGAGGCTCTTGCCTCGCAATTTGAACTTGACTTTGCTTTGATCGCATGCATGGCTTCAAGTGCATCAGGATCGGTGTGGTATTTGGATAGTGGCGCTTCCTTCCACATGACGAGAGATAAAGATTCTTTCATTGACTTGGAGGAGAAAGATCTCAGAATTCATATAGAGATGGGTGATGATGGACAACACAGTGCAACTGGTATTGGTACCATTACCTTTCACAGAGATTCAGGTAAACCATTTCAATTGAAAAATGTTATGCATGTTCCAGGTTTGAAGAAAAACCTTGTCTCAGTCGCAATGTTGGAGGACAGAGGCTATGATGTTGTTTTTAGCAGTGGTAAAGCCTACCTGTGACATAAAGCAATGGGTCAAGTCAAGAAGATAGGGATTCAAGTTAAGAATATCTACATGCTGGAGGTAGATGGCTGCAGTGCCATGATAGGCAAGGCAAAAAAATTGGTGAGCCAGGATGAGGGCGAATTATGGCACAAGAGATTGGGCCATCTTCATCATGGAGCCTTGAAGATCATGTAGCAGATATATACTGGAATTCCAATGGGAACACTTGCTCAATTAGATCAGTACAAGGGGTGCACCCTGGGGAAGTATGTAAAGTCCACCTTTCATGAAAAGGAGAACCGTGCTTTGGTGATCCTGGAGAGAATTCACATGGACGTGTGTGGACCATTCTTGGTTGCTTCAACAACAAAACATAGGTATTATGTTATTTTTGTTGATGAATTTTCACGTAAATGATGGATATTCTTCATGCAGAAGAGGGATCAAACATTCTCAAAGTTTTGTGAGTTTAAAGCATTGGTGGAGAAAGAGTTGGGGAAGCAAGTGAAGGCTCTAAGGAGTGATAATGGTGGAGAATACATCTCTAATGAATTCAAAGACTTCTGCAGAAGAGAAGGAATTCGAAGAGAACTCATAGCACCTCATAACCCACATCAAAATGGGGTCACGGAGAGAAAGAACAGAATGATCGTGGGTGCAACACGAGCAATGTTGCATGATCAGGGCCTACCAATGCATTTGTGGGAAGAAGCATGCAATACTGCAATTTATGTGTAGAACCGGTGTCCTCATAGAGTACTTGGCATGAGTACACCTGAAGAAACTTTTACTGGTAAGAAACCTGATGTTTCTCATTTTAAAAATTTTGGCTTATTTGTTTATGTGCATGTGACCAAGGATGCCAGAAAGAAGCTGGAACTGACTGCCGAAGTTGGGATATTTGTGGCACAGAAAACCCCCATAATTATCATGTGTATTTGTTGAATATTAAGATGACTGTTATGCGACGGGATATAAAATTCGATGAAGGGAAAACCATGCAGTTGTCGCTTGAGAGGGAGATAGACTTGCATGCAGAAGAGGAACTGTTGATTCCCAAGGATGAGTCTCAAGATGTGGGTCAACCACATGAAGAGGTTCATGGAGTGGAGAAAACCACTCAAGCAGAGCCATCCATCAGAAATGGCAGAAAGTGCACCACGAAAGCTGACAGATTGAGACTAGATGTTGCATAGAATGTAGGAGCCCCTACTTCACAGTGCAGACAGAGAGAGTCTCCTGATCGATTTGCTGGATACATGGCTCTCATGAGAAAATGTATTGTGACTGAACCATCTTCCTTTCACGAAGCAGTGCAGGACCCCACTTGGGTTGATGATATGGTAGAGGAGTATGACTCCATTGTCAAAAATAGTGCCTGGGAAATTGTCCCAAGACCAATCGAAAAATCAATGGTAGGTTCGAGATGGATCTACAAGGTAAAGCAAGCTGTTGATGGGAGTGTGGAGAAATACAAGGCCAGGTTTGTGGCCTGAGGCTTCTCACATATCGAGGGGATATATTATGATGAGAACTTTGCACCTATCTCAAGGTACTCTTCCATAAGATCCATGCACTCGCAGTGCAGATGGGCTGGTGCATTCATCATATGGATGTAAAAACTATGTTCCTCAATGGGATCATTGAGGAAGAAGTGTACATTGAACAAACAGAAGGTTTTGAGACCTTTGATAGAGATTCACATGTGTGCAGACTCAAGAGAGCACTGTATGGGCTGAAGCAATCACCCCATGCTTGGTACACTCAGATAGACAACTATTTCACTGGATTAGGCTTCACCAAAAGTGAAGCGGATGAAAACCTATACCAAATTGTGGTGGAGGGTAAGCTTTTAATCATTGTGCTTTATGTTGATGATTTAATACTGACTGGTGATGAGCAGCTGATACACTCATGCAAGGAGGACCTTTCAAAGGAGTTCGAGATGAAGGATTTGGGCCTTCTTCATTATTTCCTTGGATTAGAAATATGGCAGTGAGATGGTGAAATTTTTGTGTCTCAAGGAAAGTATGCAAGAGACATACTAGGTAAGTTTCACATGGAGTGCTGCAAACCCATGGATACTCCTCTTCCAGGAAACTGGAGGAAAGAGGATTCTACTTCTTGAGAAGTAGTGGATGCTACTGTCTATCGATAGTTAGTGGGTTCGCTAATGTATTTAGTGAACATGAGACTGGACATTTGCTAAGCGGTTAACCAGCTAAGTCAAGCGATGGTTAAGCCTACCAAACCTTTTTGGAAGGTAGGTAAGCATGTCCTGAGATATCTGAAGGGAAGATCTGAGTATGGATTATGGTATAGACAGACGGATAAGGTGAATTTGAATGGCTTCACAGATGTAGATTGGGCAATCAGCCCAACAGACAGAAAGAGCACATCAGGGGGGATCTTTAGTATCGTATCTACAACTATTTCTTGGTACAAAAGGAAAAAAAGATCCATGGCACTTAGTTCAGTGGAAGCGGAATACATGGCAGCGAGTCAAGCTGCATGTGAGGCTATCTGGATGAGGAAGATCTTGGTTGGTTTGTTTGGTTCTCATTTAGATCCGACAATGATTTATTGTGATAATCAGAGTTGCATTAAACTCTCAATTAATCTTGTGTTTCATGACATATCTAAGAATATAGATATACAATATCATCATCTCAGAGATTGTGTGTAGCAGAAGATCATGTTGCTTCAATACATTCCTACGCAAGATTAGGATGCAGACATTCTGACGAAGGCGCTCACTAGGAGAAAATTCAAATATCATAGAGACAGGATTGGGGTGAAGGATAATCCCTTTCTTGTTGAGAGGGAGTGTTGAAAAGTCAACAAAAAACATGTGTCTAATTTACTTTTCCCTTAAATAAATTGGACAATAAATATTAATCTATTATTTCATTCATAACTGAGTGAGTTGGATTTGTAACAGAATCATAAGTGTAGTTAAGTGAGTTAAGATCAGTTGTACTAGTTGTAACTAAACATGCACTAGTGAGAGTTCAGTAAATCAGTGAACTCACATGCAATTGAAGATTCGCCATGGTTAACTACATGCATATCAGATCCAGTGGAGACCCAATTGAGATAATAGATGAAAGGGACAGTTTGGCTATCATTTGTGATTTGATCACACATGCAGTGGATATTCTTACGAGCATGTGCAAACTAGTCAATTCATAATTTCATTGTGAGAATTCAAATTGTAGAGATTGTGCAAAGGAGGCAAGCTGTCTGGACACAAGAATTGGCACATGTATTTGCTGATTTGTGTATGACAGCGTGAGACGATCGTATTGTACTGAGAGCTCTTGGATTAGAGTTTTGTATGATATTGTTTCATGATTCATGATATACATAATATATGATAGTTGGGATTTTAGATTTATGCTTTCCCGGTAAAACTTCTGTGTTATGTGTTCTTGATATTTTCACTTTTTGATTGTGGTTGTGATCGTGGTTTAATTTTCCGCAAGAATAATAGTAGAAGCGATTCTATATTTAACAGTGGCGTATAATTGTTAGATTAGGAGAATCGCAGGAAATACTTAATTTGTATTGAAAATTTCTACATAGACTATAGACAACTTAATAAGATGACCATTAAGATTAAGTATCCCTTGCCAAGGATTGATGAGTTGTTTGACTAGTTAAGGGGTGCTACAATTTTTTCCAAGATTGAATTGAGGTCTGGATACCATCAAGTCTGAATTAAGGATGAAGACATCCACAAAACATCCTTTAGGACAAGATATGGGTACTATGAATGTGTGTTGGTTCCATTTGCGCTTACCAATGCACCAATATGATGCAGGAGCATCGCTAGCAAAGCATGCATGGAGGACAGCTGGACGCACTAGCACATATTTTGAAATATTTTGAATTTTAAAGATGGTGTATTAATGTAATATCTGACAAAGATTTTGAATTATGAACATCTTTAATGATTGAAGTCTGAGCCATCGCATAAGATCGATGGGGGATGTATTTTTCTTTAATGTGACAGATTGCAACATAGATCTAGAGCACCCGCTCTTATTTGTCTGAATTGATATTTATTGTAATAAATGTTTAGTAGTTGATAGCATTTAATTTCGATAAAATAGCCTAGAGTAGTTGGAGGGAAAGGCTCGAAGAGCACCCCTTTGTAAAAAAATATTGGTATTGTTTCTAAGAGGGGGCTGTTGAATCTAATGTATAGATTGCCACTGTAGTCAAAAGATTAAAACTACAGAGAAATAGTGTATGAATGTATGTAAATTTCTGTTGAATGAATGCAGTAGAGGAATATTGTCCCAAATGTGTGTTATATTGTGTCTATTTGAATGAGTGAATGGTATATGTTTATTTTTATTTTCAATTCTTTGTTATTTCTTGTTCTTGTATCCATGAATGCATTCACATGGTTCAATATATGAGTCACTGTGAAGAGTGAACAAGTTTCAATTGTTTATCTTCTTTGAGAGAGTGCAAGATGTGCATAGTGTCTGCAAGGAGAGTGTGACCGAGTCTGTTTCGACTCGTAATCTCAGAAGAGGCAGAATGAAACTTATATATGCAAGGAGAACATTGAAGTCCACAAGGAGTGTGTGACAGAGTTTTCAAACTCCAAAGATCGAGGAATAATAGCATGGTTTTGGTTGCAGAAGAGAGAAGTTGTTGGAGAGCAGTCGCAAGGAGTGTGGAATCGTCCACAAAGGATTCAAGTGTGGAAGAAAACCCGTTGCAAGGTGTGCACAGTTTGAGAATTCGACTAAGTGTTGAAGAGAGTGTTCAGAGGAACGAGAGAAAATGGAAGAAGTAAAGCTTAGGAGAGAGAGCAGAGAGAAATATCCAAGGAGAAAGGTCTCTGAAGTTTCCATCAAAGTGAATAGATAAGATTCGTTCTGGAAGGAGACGAACGATTCTAGATGGTCAGATCCGGGAGAACTACACAAGGTTGGTCGTAAGGTGTTTCGGTACTTCATGGTTTGAGAAATATGCAAGGAGCGAAAGTGTAGAGTCACGAAGTTTGAATTTGCGGTTTGATCTCATTCGTTGATCGCGAGGAGAGAAAGCAACATCGGATTAAGGGATCCAAAAGTCGAAAGTTTGGAGATTCGTGGGTGAGAAACCTAGAGTTTCAAGAAGTCATGAAACCTGAACCATAGTAAGGCTGGTGAATCTGAGGAGGCACATGGTGGAATTCTGAAGATTCATAGAAGAATGATTCAAAAGAAGTTGAAGGAAGATCTCGGGATATCCACAAAGTCTGAATCGCAAAGGTATAGACCCATGTTCATAGTCATGGTCACTTGGGAAAAAGGGGCATGTGTGTGTATTGTGGTTCTGGGTAACCCCAGGGACCTGAAGAGTCACCTCAACTCTGTATTTCGAACAATACAAGACCGAGAGATCGAGAAAACCTTTGGAGGGAAGGGGGTTTTCATCACAACCACATTTATGTGCTTAATGAATAATGTACTCATTAAGTTCTTGGAAATATTTGTGTTGGTTTTCATTGATGATATCCTAATATATTATAAGAGTAGGGAAGAACATGAAGAATATCTCAAGTTAGTGCTTCAGGTGCTAAGAGAAAACCAACTTTATGCTAAGTTTAGTAAGTGTGACTTTTTCCAAAACCAAGTCCATTACTTAGGCCATGTTATTTATGAAGGAGTGGAAACTGATCCTGACAAGATCAAATCCATTATGGATTATCCTACCCCAAAATATGTATTCAATATCAGATCCTTTATGGTCCAAGTAGGATGCTATAGAAGGTTCATAAAGGCATTTTCCAATATTGGTTTCCCAATCACCTCCCTTCAGAAAAAGGGAGTTAAATTCATTTGGACATCAGAATGTGAAGTAAGATTCCAAGAGATGAAATACCTTCTAACCAATGCACATGTGTTGAAGATTGCAGAATCAAACAAGGAATTTCTTGTGTGTATAGGTGCCTGCAAGGAAGGGCTCGGAGGAGTCCTTATGAAAGAAGGATGTGTGATTTGCTACGAATATGGAAAATTGAATGAGCATGAAATCAATTATGTGACCCATGATTTGGAATTGGCTATCATAGTACATGCTTTAAAAATGTGGAGGCATTACCTCCTAGGTAGAATATTTGTGTTTATGATAGACCATAGTGGGTTGAGATATTTGTTTGATCAACCAAAACTCAATGCTAGACATACTAGATGGATGGCTCTCCTCAATGAGTTTGATTTTGAAATCAAACATATCAAAGGAAAAGAAAATAGGGTGGTTGATGCCCTTAGTATAAGTATGAAAATGATTCACTTGGAAGTTGTGAGCACTTGTGAATCAGACATCAAGGAGAGAGTCAAAAGTACACAAGAAACATATGCATTTTTCAAGACTGTGAAATCATACCTAGAGAAAGAGCACACATGGCTGAATTATGAGGGCTATCAAATGTTGAATGATGGCATGCTAACTTACAAAGGTAGGTTGTATATTCCAAATTGTGACGACTTGAAAAAGTTCATAATGGATGAACTACACAAAAGACCATATATTGGTCATCCCGGTTATAATAAAATGATCACAACCACTAGGAAACTATTTTATTGAAAAATGGCATAGATGATTTCTTAGCTAAATGTATTGTTAGCAGGTTAAGGCAGAGCACCAACATCCAACAAGGATTTTTCAGCCCCTACCAATTCAATAATGGAAATGGGAAACCATCTTCATGGATTTCATCACGGGGTTACCAAATGTTGGCCACTATAATTGCTTAATTAATTTTAAACAACCCATTGAAACATAAATTATCAACCCAGGGAAGTCTTTTGTTTCAAAGATAACCACACACAATATATGCTCAATTCCAAAAGCAACTTAGTGTTGTAGTAAAGAAATTTATACTAATTATACTTGCTTGAATGAACTGAAGCTCTGAATTAAATCACAGGAAAGTAACCTCCCTATTGCAATTCCTTAAAGACCAATCTAAGAATCCTGGATTACATTAAAATAACACTTGCAATGGGAAAGAACAACCATTCTGCAATCAGAGAACAGGACCCTTATTCTCAAACAGAGACTTCAACATTAACACTCTTTTCATGAAAACAATAATGCAGAAAACCATTAACTCTATCTAACAGAGAATAAAGCCACCTAGTTCCTTTCTTTCTAAGCAGGAGCCTTGAGCCTTACTTCTGTTTAGCACACTTGTGAGGTTGAGGTTTACAGAGAACAGGGCAGTCTGATTCCTTCCTTTCTGAGCAGGGATCCCTAACCCAGTTTCTAGCTAACACCAATGAAAGTCTACAGAGAACAGGATGTTTGGTTCCTTCCTTTCTGAGTAGGAACCCTTAACCCAATCCCTGGCTAACACACTTGCAGAGGTAAATGAAATCTACAGAAGACCAGGTGTTGTAGTTCCTTCCTGTCTGAGCAGGAACACTTTAACCAAATCTCCGGCTAGCACACTTGCAGAGGTAAATGAAATCTATAGAAGACAAGGTGTTGTGATTCCTTCCTGTCTGAGAAGGAACACTTTAACCAAGTCCTTGCTAGCACACTTGTAGTAGTAAATGAAATCTACAGAAGTCGAGGTAATTGGGTTCCTTCCTGTCTGAGCAGGAACCTTTTAACCGAACCTCTGGCTAGCACACTTGCAGCAGTAAATGAATTCTACAGAGGTTATGATATTCTGATCCCTTTCTGTCTGAGCAGGGACCTTTAACCAATTATCTGCTAGCTTCATAAAATCATCACACAATATTGCTTGATAAAAAGAATTACAAATTCTATTGAATAACTAAGACAGAGTCAATAGTGTTTCAGCAAAGTGGAATCCATTAAAACAGTGTTTTAGCAAACGACAGTTAAACAAAACATAAACAGAAATTATGCTAACACACTTCTAACTAATGGGTGAATTTTGTGATGAAGGTGGGCCCTCCCTTCTCACAAGATTCCCCTAAACGAAAAGCTAGAGAAGGATACTCAAAGCAGTCTTATATTCATCTGTCGAAATATCACATTACAAATTGAAAGAACAGAATACGTCCCGCTTCTCTGGGGTTGCTTCAATCCATCAAAACTCTGATATCTCGAATGGTGAATTCCTCTGATTTAAAGAGGAAATCCCTTCGATACAATCGTTACAATGCATATCTGAATCCTATCCTAAATCAGATATTCTTTCTAAATTAGCATAGGGTGTCCTATTCTCACGCAACTGAATACTAATACAGGGACTGCACGAGGTATTGTTGTTACGGCTGGTGTAACAGCTCCTTCTCATCGCTGCTGATGCTGTTTCAGCATCGCAATTCATGGGTTGTTTCAGCCACGTGAATTGCGCTCTTGACTGTGTCGGCCTTGACCGCTAACTGTAACGGCTTGTGTTTCAGCATTGTTGGTTCTGGCAGTCTCCTCTGTGTTTCAGCATCTGCAGCTCTAAGCTTGTAGTAGCTCTGTGTCTCAGCCTCTGCGACTTCGAACTGTATCACAGTTCTGTGTTGCAGCACCAGGGGCCTCGGACTGTGTTTCAGCAACAGGGACCTCGGACTGTGTTTCAGCAGCAGGGGCTTCGGTCTGTGTAACAGCTCCGCGTTTCAGCATCTGTGACCTGAACGTGTTTCAGTAGCAGGGACTTTAGACTGTGTAACGACTCCGTGTTTCAGCATTTGTGTCCTGGACTGTGTTTCAGCAACAGGCTTTGAATGCTAGTCTGTAGTCTAATCAATGGTTAAGTACAAAAGTAATGTAAAATATTATGCAAAACAGATTAAGCATATAGTAATGAGAAAGGACGTTGTATACCTTGGAATGATCAGATGAAGTGATAATATGAGTCTAAATACAGGTGATCAAGGGTATAATAATGGCAAAAAGTATGGGCAAAAAGGTACGTTGTGTGGTCCTAACACCAAAATCAAACAAGCAGAATGGTGCCATTATGGTAGTTGTGGAAAAACTGAGCAAGGATTCTCACTTTATTCCTATCAATCAACCTGCATGGCAATAGATATTCATGAAAGAGATATTTATATTCCATGGCATGCCTAAGAAAATTATATCATACAAAGATACACAATTTTCTTCAAATATTTGGAAATATTTGTTTGTTGGTTTTGAAACTAAATTCCTATTTAGTACAACCTATCACCCTCAAACCGATGGGAATATAGAGAGGGTAAACCAAGTGTTAGAGGGCATGTTAAGGATGCATGTGATGCATCAGCCCAAGAGGTGGGAAGACTACCTACCACTGGTATGTTTTTCTTATAACAATGGCTATCAAGAGTCATTGAAGATGAGCCCTTTTGAGGCCCTCTATGGTAGAAAATGCAATATTCCAGTCAGCTAGAATAATCCAGTAGATAGAATTACACTCTGGCTTGATATGCTAAAAGAAATGGCACAACAAGTAGTTCAAATAAAACAAAATCTGAAAAATAGTTCAGGATAGACAGAAAATCTATGGAGACAAAAAAAGGACTCCTAGAGAGTTCAAAGCAGGGGATCATGTGTATCTTCGACTTAAGCCCATAAAAATTTCCTTAAGAATGGGATCTTGTGCCAAGATGGCACCTCTATTTTGGACCCTTTGAAATTTCAGACAGAGTGGGACCTGTAGCATATAGACTAGCAATTCCTCCCACAGTGAAGGCACATAATGTTTTCCATGTTTTGTTGCTAAGAAAATATGTAAATGATTCTAATCATATAATTGATTGTTTTGTGATTCAGGTGGAATCAAAGGGAGTATTCCTGCTAGAGACACAATGCATAATAGACATGAAATAAATCCCATTCATGAATAGAACCGTTGCACAGGTCAAGGTGCAGTGGAAACAATTTTGTCTAGGTGAAGCTAAATGGGAAATGGAGGATGGCATGAAACAAGCATACCCATTTTTGTTTACTTTTGTACATATTGTTGGCCCTTGACCAAGTTTTGAGGGATCTGGTCAAGTTTGACCTATTTTTTGGACTTCGACAGCATGTCGAAGGAGGAGCGCAAGACGAAGCAAAGATCGCGGGATCTCGGCCCCTTTTTGGGTTCTTTTTGGGATTTGGGAATATGTAACGAGAATGGGATGTCGACCCATGGGTTTACCCATGTTTATGCCTATTTTGTATGTATAAATAGAAGGCTAGGCAATGTAAGAAGTAGTTGAATAGTGCACAAGTGTTGTGCAAGTTGGCTAAGTGCTAAGAGTGGGATCTGTGTGATCAAGATTTGTAAGGCTTTGTGCATATTGTATGATACTTGCAGATCTAAGTGCAAGTCATTGTAAGATATTGTGGAGGCTTTGTGTTGCAATGCAAGGAAGGAGGATCTAGTGAGCTACACAGATCTCATGTCCTAGGCGAAGTAGGGTTTTGAGGCTCTATGCTTGTAACCGATTGACTAAAGACAATAAAGAAGAAGAGTTGGTGGATGTATCCCCAGGGTGGGGGAAAACCACGTAAACACTGTGTTGTTTTGATTTGTGCTTGTCCTGATGCATTTATAACTTCTCTTGCTAAGTGTTTTGATAGAGATAGATAAATTTTCTTATGCTTTGTGCTAATGATGTGTAAGAATGTTAGATCTGACTTACATGAAGGTGATTAGTGCTTTATCTGCTAGATATAACCTGCCTATTTATGATAGAGTTCTTAAATACATTAGATATGAGTGAATGATGCGATGCTTTATTCTATCTGTGCAATAGTTATTGGTTGAATATTGATGAACTATTGATGCTAAGTGTTTTGTTAAGTATTATAATCATAGATCTGTGTCCCAGCTAAGGTTGAATACACTTGAGTCCTGCAACCACCCCTACCTCTACCTCGGGTGAGACTTCATCTACTTTGCAGTTGTTTCCGAAAGGGCTGGTAGTTAGGGTTTTGTTGGTGCGTTGTTATAGCCTTGAACCCTAGGTCTGCCCCTGTGCCAACAAATGGTTCCATTGTCGGGACTGAAACTGTGATTGTTGGGAACTGAAGAAACATTTTGTGGTTGATATACTGCCAAAGTGTGCAGTATCGGACATGAAACTGTGATTATTAGGAACTAAGAAAGAAGAAGCTTTGTGCAAATATTCGGCCTGAGATTATAAAATCTCTATGCATAGATATGTTTCCCTAGTGTGCAACATTCTACTTGACCTGAGGATATCTGTGCCAAGAAAAGAGGTAATATTTGAAGAAAAGAGGTAAGGTATGTAAGCTCTGTGCTCTGATAAAGGTAAGAATAGTGAAAAGTTCTAGATCTAGAAGCTTTGTGCTCCGAAAAAGTAAGATAATTGGAAATTTTTGTTTCAAAAGTATGAATCTAGGTGTGTTTGATAGATTCTATCCTAGCTTGAACACTAGGGCACTAATAGATGAAAGAAGGTTTGATATGAGTAGATCTAATAATAATAGTGAAAGATATGTTATACCTATGCATAGAAAGAATGTTTGGACTAACAAATGGATGCAGGATCCTAGAAAGCTTTTTTTGCAGGTTAGCTCCTATGAGCCTAGCACGTAGTACAGTAAAGGTTGGTGATCACTTAAACAAAATAGAGGATTAACCCTCTGTTACAGTTGCATAAGACTGAAACATATTGCTAAGGAATTCCCTGGGAAAAGACCTAGTGACGCAAACCTGCCCCTCAGCGAGCAGCCTGCTCCACCAGGACCTCCTTCAATCACGGGCCCGAAGAGTCAAAGTACTCTTCCTCTCCTCTCGGGAGTTCTCCTACCCACAGTTTTCCCTTTCGACGATCTCCCTTTCCGAATTCGGGAAATCGCACTGCGGGAGTTTGCGGTCCACGTGAACACCCCGTTCACATGCAAAACAAATACCCCGACCCCGATGGTCAACGGGTCAACACTCTCTCTATCGGAGATTTCCCTATCGGGAAATCGGAGGTTGTGGTGCCGAGCGTTTCATGCAACACAAAACCCCGAACCCCGAAACTCCGATAGCACGCCACCTGTCCTCCACTCGCTCTGGAGGCCCCACTCAACTATGTCACCTCTCCGCTCATGTGATCGGGGATCGCGGGATCGCGGTTTCACCGGTCACAAATTTTATTGCATTTCAAAACCCTGAACCCCGATTCCCCGATGCCACCTGTCAGCATCTCATGGTGAGGCCTAACGCCTTGACACCTGTTTCCCACTATGTCTTGTGGACCCACATTGCCACGTCCTCTTCGGGATTTCGC
>ML801428.1:72993-86720 GCA_009831015.1 Picea engelmannii | reverse complement strand
CACGGCTTCCTATGGCTCACCAGCCTAAACCATTTTATTACATTCAATACAAATATAAATGAGGCTGCGCCTCCCTTCATCCTTTGAATGCGTGCGTGCTGATGTGGCTGACTGGCTGGCATGGAAAGATGCTCCTGCATCACCTAGTTGTCTTTGTTGTAAACCTATGAACCATGAACTGTTGGATTTCCTTAGAATGATTGCTAAGATGGAAGGAATGAATCTGAATCAAGAAAACCCTAAGGAAGATAAATAAATAGTAGAACTCCAGAAAGAATCAGAGAAAGTATTTCTACAAATAAATGAAACCCTGAATCACCACCGACATGTCAGATTATCAAAGATCTTCAAAGAAAAAGAATGCATTGAAGCGAGAATAGGAGACTTCGACATTGACTGTGTTCTAGATAAGGAAACACAAGTGAATATCATGACAGAGAGAACTTGGGAAGCTATAGGGAAGCCTGCTATGATCCCTTCATTAGGAGGAATAAGGTTATTTAGAGGAAAGCTGATAAACCTATGTGGGAAGCTCACTCGCATACCTATGAATGTTAATGGAACTTCGACAGAAGAAGATTTTGAGATTATTAAATTTATCGAGGCCAGCTCCCCATTTACCATGTTATTAGGAAAACCTTGGATTGATAGAGATTGAGCCAGATGAAAGGAAGAAGAATAATTTTTGGAGCATAAGAAACAAGAATTCAAAGATTTAATGACTAGAAGGATCACACACTTGATTGAAGAACATGAGAACAGATCAAAGCTATTTAACACTAGAGACCTAGATATCGAAGCTGCAAGAACATTAGAAGACCCTCAGAAGACTGAAGTACCTATCCCAGATAAAGAATAAGTATTACCCCTAAATCCTAGGAAACAATTTCAACAGCACGAAGTAACTATGTCAACAGAAGATAAGAATCATAATGGGAAAAGGAATACCGAGACGAATTTCACTGGAAAGAAGGATAGAAAGTTAATTAAGAAGAGAGTCAAGATCGATAAGTTGCAGAAGGATCCAAAGGGAACCTTACAGAAGGAAAATTTGCAAAATTGGAGCTTCATCGGGATATCAGAACATCAACACATGGTACTTTGCCATGACGAAGAAATATAGCCATTGGGGAAATTATAACCGTTCGGGCGATGCTCCGAATGGGTAGAAATCCATTTATGGTTCTCCACTAGACCGTTGGACGACGCCATAATGGATTGAACAAAATTAATGAAGGCCTCATACCCGTTGCAAGTGACACATTGTCGATTTACCTATTTATCCCGTCGCGCCAAGCAACGAGAACACTTTTTCCATCTGGGAATTTGAGGCTGTAGACTAAGTTGTTTTCGCATAGTAATCATTGTACTTTTTCTGTCTATTCTATTGCAGTGTCTAAGTTACCCTCTGAATCGAGAATTTCCATCCCGAGCACATATGTCCGAGGAGCTCACCACAGTTGAAGAATCAATGATAGAAGTACTCGTCGATCTGATGACTGAAAGAGTCATGTCGAAGAGAGGATTATCTATAGGTGTATAGGCTTCATCTACAAGAACAGTTCAAGCATCACCATCGACTTCTTACGGAATAGGACCATCCCGACCATCCGATGAGAAGCGAACTAAGCACATGGATGACTTAGCGAATGCTAAATTGATCCCTACCATCTTACCCACCTATATACCACCTTTAAGCAGTGTTGTAAACCGTGACAACGCACCTAGAGATTTTGAGTACACCTTGGTCACTGTGTACCTCCCGAAGGGGATACACGCAGTGCAAGTAGACCAAGATAAGATCGCAGCGTTGAAGTTTAGCGACTTCAACCTTAGATATCACAAAGTCTACAACATATTAGCCCCACATAAGTATCTTACTAGAACAAAAGGGAAAAACTCAAAGTTAATTCCCCAAGCATGGACCCATAACCTCGCACAGTCCACGCTACTCAACGTCATGAAAATTCCCCACTTCGGAAGACACCAAGAGGTGAATGCATGTGTCAATATGTTGTTGTCTTGTTACCATGGTGGATATTTGTGGCTAAACCACCGTATCACAGTTGATCCAACCTTGATCAATCAGATCACCGGGATTAGTATGTAAGGACCTGATCCAAAATATTTTTACCCTGGAAAGGCGATGGACCGTGCTCTCGCACAAAGGATCAAGGACACCTACAATGATGTCGAGAAGGGAATGCAACTATACAAGGTAGCCTCTATTCAGAATGGCGTAGTGCACCTCACTTGTCAGATGATTGCAGTGAAGTTAGTATGCAAGAATCGACCCACTCAAGTGACTGGTTTTGTAGTCGACCTTGTAGGGAAGTGCGCGGAGGGCCTACAAATGAATTGGGCAAAGTACCTGGTGAAACAATTAGAACTCAACTACAAAGAAGCCCAAGATCAAGGGTACAAATTTCATTTCAGCTGGCTATTGATCCTGAACTCTTTCATTGCCTGGGAGATGGAGGAAGGTGCGACCTTCCTGGACACCGAGCCATTTGAACCATTGGCCGTGAAGTTCAGTACATTGTGGTACTCGAGTGACATGAATAAGAAATGGAATTCAAATGTCATGTTCCATACATACTATAATCAGTTGAATATATCCATACAGTCTGAGCCTCGCATGATGCCGAACACTTTACATCGATCCAGGCCTCTGATGAAGTTCAGTGCGGATCAACATTTCATTTATATCACAACACAAGTCAATGAGCACAAGAAACAACTTCAATCCTACTATAAGCTGATGGAGGAGGACTTAGAGGAGATTACTAAGGAATGGTCCACTGAACTCCTTATTCCAGTCGACCATATGGAGATATCCAACATCGACAGCCCAGAAGCTGTGCAGGATACACCTGGACCTAGAAAAACAAAGAAGACTGATGAAGTACAATATTTAAGCAGTGCCTCAATGAATACTACTTCCATGTAACCAAAACAAGGAGGTGATGGTGAAGATATAGATGGCACAGAAGCTGAACAGAGGAAAGGTGAAGTAACACTGCCCAGAGATGAGGAGGACCCCTCAAAGAAAAGGAAGGTTTCCACCCCGAAACCTTCCTCCCAGAAGTGATCAAAATCCCCCATAACTAAGATGCAGACCATCCTCACCTCTGATGATTTCAATTTCATCATAGCAGCCCTGAATGATGCTTCACTGGAGATAGCCAAGAAGCAACAAGCTAAGCAGAAGGAGATGTACAATAGAATTAAGGTCGAGCTACAAGGGGTGCAACAGGCACTAAAATCCAGACATGTAGTCTCCACTACGCCTCTGCCACTAGGAACACCGGAACTAGGAGATGAGCCAGCCCAACTCCATCGGCTCGCTGATACAGTCGAAGCTCGCCTTCGACGAGTACAAGAGGAAACAACGCAAACCACCCAGTCTTTGGTACAAGTACAAGGAGTACTTTTAGAATAGCGCCGAGCTGCCTAATAGAAAAAGAGTTCTCTCTAAGCGAAGTTCGATGAAGAAAAGGCACAACTGCAACAAGGCAAGGAACAGTTGCTCGCTGAGCAACTTGAATTGAAGGAAGCGGTCAATAGAGAATTGTTCTCTATGATTTTTGTAGAAGTAAAGGCAGAGTATCAAGTCACGAAGGAAGTAGCACAACTTGAAGAAGTGATCCAACAGATGCAACAATGCATCATGCACCTAGAACTATGCACTGTACCTGAGACCCCACAGGAGGTAAAGGACCAAAGAGAAGCAACTGGAAAGAGCGCAGTTGAAAGGCTAAAGGCCCTTACCTTAGAATGTAATAAATTCACTGATATTAGTGCCCAGACATATGAGAAAATCACCGAGAACCTAGATTTGTAGGCACTGGAGTTGCAACTCCAGGAAGCGAAGCAACACACAGAAACACTACAGGCACAAGTGAAAGCCCTGACAGCTGTGGAGAGAATGAAGAGATCTCAAGAGCAGCGAACTACCCAACAACAGATCCACGTTATCCAAAGAAAATTTATGGAAGTAACTCAGAGACTCCAACCTATACAAGACAAGGCTTACCAGTTTTTCTTAGAGGTCGAGAGCCAGGGAGAAGAACTGGAGCAGGTTAGCACCGTAGCAGAACAATGCCTGGAAGGACCTATGAATGATGCAGTCATTCAAGAGTTTGTTGAAAAAGAGCTTGTAGCACAACAACAAGTCGAAGCAGTTTGAGCCAAGATCGAAGCGTTCTAAGCAGACCTTCCTGCATCAAAGTGACTCAGGACGAGTCAAAGGTGAGTGTTGGGGGCCTGTTGGCCATTGACCAAGTTTTGAGGGATCTAGTCAAGTTTGACCTAATTTGGGGACTTCAATAGCCTGTCGAAGGAGGAGCGCAAGAAAAAGAAAATATCGTGGGATCTCAGCCCCTTTTTGGGTCCTTTTTGGGACTCGGGAATATGTAATGGGAATGGGATGTCGGCCCATGGTTTTACCCATGTTTAGGCCTATTTTGTATGTATAAATAGAAGGCTAGGCAATGTAAGAAGTAGTTGAATAGTGCGCAAGTGTTGTGCAAGTTGGCTAAGTGCTAAGAGTGGGATCTATGTGATCAATATTTGTAAGGATTTGTGCATAATGTATGAGACTTGTAGAGCTAAGTGCAAGTCATTGTAAGAGACTGTGGAGGCTTTGTGCTGCAACGCAAGGAAGGAGGATCTAGAGAGCTACGCATATCTCTTGTCCTCGGCGAAGTAGGTTTTTGAGGCTCTGTGCTTGTAACCAATTGATTGAAGACAATAAAGAAGAAGAGTTGGTGGATGTAGCCCCAGGGTGGGGGTGAACCACATAAACACTGTGTTGTTCTACTTTGTGCTTGTCCTGATGCATTTATAACTTCTCTTGCTAAGTGCTTTGATAGAGATAGATAAATCTGCTTATGCTTTGTGCTAATGTTGTGTAAGAATGTTAGATCTGACTTACATGAAGGTGCTTAGTGCTTTATCTGCTAGATCTAACCTGCATGTTTATGATAGAGTGCTTAAATACATCAGATCTAAGTGAATGATGCGACGATCTATTCTATCTACGCAATAGTTATTGGTTGAGTATTGATGAACTATTGATGCTAAGTGCTCTGTTAAGTATTATAATCACAGATCTGTGTCCCAGCTAAGGTTGAAGACACTTGAGTCCTGCAACCACCCCTGCCTCTACCTCGGGTGAGACTTCATCTGCTTCACAGGTGTTGCCGAAAGGGCCAATAGTTAGGGTTTTTTTGATGTGTTGTTGTAGTGTTGAACCCTGGGTCTACCTTTGTGCCAACACATATAGAGCACATCAGTAGGTAGAACATCAAGGATTATGTTCCTTTAAGGGGTCGAGATTGTAATACCCATGTTTCCCCCAGCTTGTAAATATAACTATAACCTGCTAAAAGACTATGGGAAGATTGAATATGCGTGGGTGTTAGAATTGATGAACCTTTTTGTTATAAAAGGTAATGTATATATTTTGTTACTAAATAAAATGGAAAGTATTGCATAACTATTGAAGGGGTTTTCCAATGTAGATCATGATTCATGAGAGAGATGGTGAGGGGAACCAATAATAGTTGAGATGACCCCCACCAAACCACTACTTTGCTGGATTTAAATTATTCAGACTCAGAATAGTCCTCTGACCCAAAAAAATAAATTACTAGTCAGGATGGTAGTTGAGAAGTCCTCCTCAAGAGTCAATGAGGAGATGGGAAGAGTACCCATTTGAAAAATTCCTGACCTGACCATGAAATGGGGATTTGGACCCATAAAATCTTGCTGAGGAAGGAAAGAAAAGAAGGGAAATTTGTGGGAAGAGGAAGAGGATGCAATGGGAATGGGTCTGGTGACCATTTTATGAGGAGGGAGAGCATGTGCAACTATCTAGTTCATAAAAGAACCAAAAAATGAATTTGTTTTGGGTACATGAACTATTGTGTAGCGTTTTCATTCCAAGATGATAAAAGAGGTTGCAAAGAAGATGAGTGACTAAGGAAGCACTCATTGCATACCCCCTTTCTCAGTGGAGAGAAAACCGGTCTACCAAGTTCCTGTGGGAGGATGAGAGTGGCCTCCATCCCTGGCTTTTGCTGAACAAAAGGAAGAGTCTCTCTCAGAGAATCATGATATAGATAGGGGGTGGCCAACGATAAATTTGTCGAGGAGTTATTGTGCCTACAGTTGGGTGGAAAACATAAACCCTTTCAATAGTTGCATCACTATCTGGTTTCTAGATAAGTATACTTGGTTAGATCTCTGTAGTGTTTAGATCAGAGAAAGTTTTATACTATATTCTAGGACCATGTAAGTTTAATTTCTGACAAAAGTGACTGGAGAAATTTAAGCAAAATAAAGAGAATGTCTTAGTTGAAGCTCTTTGGATTTAATTTCTTATCTCTTGATTGTCTCTGTGCTAAAGTAATATTTTTGGGAGTGGATGGTGTGGTTAACTGTATTGTATAGTTTAATGCATGTTGGGAAATTGATGACCGAGTAGTTAAAAATATCTATAAATATGCATCAGAGTTATTTTTATGCGTAATAGTGCTCCATTTTAGGATATCTTCAAATCCCCTACCAAAAAGTTAGAACGTATTAGATATGTGTGGACTTTAGGAAATAATCCCAATTATGGGAAAACATCGAAAGTCCTTATAAATAATTATTGGGGAAAAATAATTAGGACATGAAAATGAAATTGGTCTAAATGAAATTAAAATACAAAAGTTCTCAAAATTCTATTTCGGGCATAAATAAACATTTATATTTAAGTTTTGTTAAATATCCTAAATTTGGGAAGAATCCCCTTAAATTTTGGTGGGCAGTAAATCCTGGTAGAAACATCGAATTTACTGTGGAATTAAATCTTTGTATTATGACCATTTTCCATAAATTTAGTAAGAGTAGTAAAGCACAATAATAAGGAAATAAAATTTTACTCATTTACCCACTAGAAGAGAGAAATTATAATTATATTTTAATTTCCAGGATGGAGAAAATTTCCTTGGAAAACTGTAAAGCCTGGAAAACTATGTTTTTCCTTTCCTTATTCTTTTCTATAAAAGAAAATATTTTTTCTTTAAAGCGTCCAGGTAGCAAAACTGAGTAAAACTATGGAAATATATGTATATATGTTTATATACATATGATTATTATTATTATTATTAATAGTAATATTATTTTATTATTATGAAAATGCAGGTTAAATCCCCTGGAGTGTAAAATACATGAGACCCAAAATAATATAATTATTATTACCATTTTAATGTCAAACACACGAGGGAATTAAACGGTGACCAAATGATTTAGCCTTTTCATAGTCTTTGGAACTTTGGGATTTTGGAGGTCTATGGCTCTGAGATGTTTGGGTGATGTGATCCCATGAGCCAAAGTCATCGAATACTCAAACCCTTCCTTTCCCTCAGCGAAAGGTTGCATAAATAATAAATACAATTACTTATATTATTCTATTTAATGTGATCGATTAATGAAACTGATTAATATAATATACCTTTAATACTATATATATATATATATTAACCCAAATTATTTCATTGTATTTAAACCATAATGTAATTACAAGTGGGTCCCTTTTTGAGACTTCGGAGCTTCAGGACTCTGGGGTGGCTCCGAGAGACTTGAATGTAAACAATGTGTGGGAGAGGAAAATATATATATATATATTAACCCAAATTATTTCACTGTATTTAAACCATAATGTAATTACAAGTGGGTCCCTTTTTGAGACTTCGGAGCTTCAGGACTCTGGGGTGGCTCCGAGAGACTTGAATGTAAACAATGTGTGGGAGAGGAAAATGAGATTGTCCCGGAGAACTCTCTCTCTCTCTCTCTCTCTCTCTCATGTCAAATATTAATATAATATTGGAGAATTTTAAGACCTCGACGTAATTTTCAAGGAATATAAATGATATATTATATTATTTTTTAGGTTCATTAAATTGATTACACATAAATGAAGACAAATCCTCTAAATATTGAATGGTGTGGTAATGTGTGCCAGTGGGGTCACTTCGGAGCTTCAGGACTATGGGATATTGGAGTATAAGGAATGTGGTGGAGAGACAAAGGGGGTTGACCCAGAGTTCTCTCTCTCCCTTATTTCAAATATTAATAAAATATTAGGGGAATTGATAAACATGGGCGTATTTTCCAAAGAGGTTAATATAATATATATTAAATAGGTTTATTGTGATATTGGTATGTGATAAAGTACCAACCCTATTTTCCCTTTTTAATTTAATAGTAATGCAAAATCACATGAAGTATGGACCCTTCGGGAGTTCGGGACTCCAGAGCTCTGGGAATTGGGGACTCCGGGATGTTTAGGGTAATGGAATGAACAAGTAACGAAGGGTCGAAGGCCCAAACCTACCCTTTCTTGTTCCACTGGCTGCACAAGTATCGATATAAACATTTAAGGTGATGAATTATATTATAAATTAATCTAATTAATTATATTTGCACAAAGGTATAGTATGAGTGGGATCCTCTCCAGAACTCCAGCATTCGGGAGATTTGGGTTCATAAATGCATGATGAGGAATTTCACCGAAGTCTGGAGGCTTAGGTATTAATGAGAATTCATAATCCTGAGTGCCCCCTTTGATATAAATTAATCATATTGTAATAGAATTAAATACAATTATATTATAATATAATTAATAAAAGGATAATTTCTGGTTGAATATAATTAATCATTTTTCCCAATAAATAAAATAAATATGCATATATTTAGATATATATGGTAAATTACACGAAAATGTTGTTGGATTAATGAGAGGGGGGGGAGGGTGAATCAGTAATAGAGAAATTATAATCCTTTTTAAGCCAAATAATCCAAGTGTTATATTAATGTAGAATTATCATCCAATAATGAGCAATGAACAAATGAACAATCATACAAATACATAGTACACCAGAGTTTTACGTGGAAACCCAAAGCGAGAGAAAACCACATAATGTTTTTTATTATATGTCTTGAAGAATTATATTCATTGGAAGCACCAACTTCCTTTGTTTTCCAGCTGCAACTGGAAGGAGGCTCCAACCCCCTAGTTTCTCAGGTTACAACTTTTGGGAAGCTCCAACTCTCCAATTCTCTCGCTACAACCATAAGGATGCTACAACCCCCTATGTTCTCCAACTACAACCGGAAGGTGACTAACCCCCTATGTTCTCCAACTACAACCGGAAGGTGACTACAACCACATGTCCTTTCCCCGTCCAACTACCCTGAAGTAGAAGTGCAATGATGGAACCACTGTCGCACTATCACTGTGAGATATACCGTTGTAAACCTGTACCAATAAACCTGAACCATGCATCAACCTGTATTTCCTATACCAATAAACCTCAACCATACATCAACCAATCATTGACCTGTATTGCCTTTGATCTGTAGACTATGAATCATCATCTTTGTTTAACTTGCAACTAGTTTTCATGGGAGTGATAACTGGTTTGTAATCTTCCATTCCGAACCTCTTTATCATTTCTCTGATATACTTGGTTTGATAAATAAAAATTATTTGGTTGTTTTGATGTATATGAAGTCCCAGAAAGAAGGATAGTTCTCCAAGTAATGACATTTCAAATTCATTTTGCATATCCTTTGCAAATTTTTGGCTTAACCTGTCATCATCACTACCAAAAATAATATCATCAACATAAACTTCAATTAATAAAATATTACCTTGACTTACCTTGATGTAGAGCTTGTTGTCTGCAATTCCTTTTCTAAACCTTGCATGTTGTAGATATTTATCCAGTCTAGAGTATCATGGTCTAGGAGCATGTTTTAGACCATACAAGGCCTTATTTAATTTGCACAGATAGTCTGCATTCTCTAACAACTGAAATCCTTATGGTTGTTCAATGCAGACTTCTTCTTCAAGTTCCCGATTCAAGAAAAGTTGATTTTACGTCCATCTGATACACTTTAATATTTTTGGAGAATGCATAAGCTAAAAGCAAACAAATTGCTTCCATTTTGGCAATTGGGGCAAATGTCTCTTCAAAGTTGATTCCTTCAATCTGTACATATTTTTTACATACCAATCTAGCTTTGTTCCTTGTAACCTGTCCATCTTCATTCAATTTATTCCTGAAAACCCATTTTGTGTCGATCGCATTCTTATTCTTTGGTCTTGGAACCAATTCCCAACTGTCATTTTTATCTATTTGATCCAATTCTTCATCCATGGCCTTATTCCAAAATTCATCCTTGTTGGATTCTTCAAAACAATTTGGTTCAATTGTAGATAAGAGTACTAGGTGTGTTTGTTCTGGTGAACGGATTCTTCTTCTAGTCTCAACTCCTGCATCTTTTTTTATGATAATCCGATATGAAGGATGATTATTTTGTACTTGTCTACTAGGTGTCTTTGGAGACACTTGTTAAAATTGCTCTTCGACTTTTGTCAAATTCTCTTCATCTTCCTCTTCTACTTATTTTTCATCTTTTGCTTTCTTTTTGAAAGGTTGTTCCATTGATTCATTTTCTTCTTCCTTTGATTTTGGTCTTCGTGTTTCATTAATTGTTACATTGATGCTTTCCACAATTTTGTTTAATTTCAGATTGTAACACTTGTATGTTTTCCTTGTACTTGAGTTACCAACAAGTACTCCTTTGTCCACATGAGAGTTAAACTTTCTCATTCTTCCATATTCTCTTTTCATGTAGCATTTGTTTCCAAAAACTCTGAAGTGCTTCACATTTGTTGGTCTTCCTTTCCATATCTCGTAGGGAGTTTTGTCACTGCTGTTTTTGAGCATTACTCTGTATTGAATGTGAACTGCTATATGCATTGTCCATGTCCAAAATATATTTGTCAATTTGGAATCCATTAGCATTGTTCGAGCCATTTCATGTACTGTCATGTTCTTTCTTTCAACAACTCCATTCCATTGAGGTGTCCTAGCAATGAACAATTTCCTTTTTATTCCATGACTGCTACAGTAGTCCATAAATTCCTTTGAAGTGAACTCTACTCCATTATTAGATCTCAAGCATTTGATTTTTGAATCCATTTAATTTTCAACCATTTCCTTGTAGATCTTAAAGTTTTCAAAAGATTTTGACTTATTCTTGAGAAAGAAAACTGCAGTCATTCTTGTATAATCATTAACTAATAACATAAAGTATTTCTCACCTTTTAAACCCTTTATTGTAGTTGTTCTAGCTAGATCAGTGTGCACAATTTCCAGTGGTCTTGTCATTGAATATTCATTTTGTTAGAAAAACACGACCGTGGAGCAATAAAATAAAACAAATGCGGAAACAAAACACAGAAGATACATAATACAATAGAGACACAGATTTACATGGTTCACCTAGTGTGGGCTACGTCCACCAGAGAAATTGTCAGATCCTTCCTTTATTATTATCCAGCATATGAGGGGATACAACCTACAACAAACCCACTGTAACTTCCTCTTATTTCTCTCACAATATCCTATCTCAGAATACAATATTCGCCATCCACCATAGCTGCAATACATTTCCCTCATAAAAGAGGGTTGCCATCTAGTGCAAAAATCTCTAACATAATCTCTATCATTAGATCTGCGACCTTATAATGAACGGTCCAGATTTACAATGAAATTACAATATACATTTACAAGACAATTTTTTATTCGGAGCCTTCGCCCCTGAACTCCCGCTTGCACCCAGACTCCCCAGCTGGGGGGATAGCCCCCACGGACCCCGCAGAGGGGGTATCCCCCCTCTACACTCCCCTGTGTGGAAGAGTGTACATACTTATGGGGTGTAAATACTTCATGGGGTATAAACACGGCTGAAATTAAAAGACCTCTGAATCAGAAAGATAATCAAGCTCCACAACCAACAATATCCCACTTGGAGACTGATCTCAACAACTCCATCACTGTTGTATATGTTGGAATCTGAACCTTCTTGGACCTGGCAAATTTCTCATCTTTATCTTCATTCTTGAAGACCAACTGAAACTGAGCAGGAACTCAGTTTCTCTCTCGTTACTCCCTTTGTTAATATGTTTGCAGGATTATGGCTAGTGTGTATCTTTTCCAACTTCAAATGTCCATCTTCCAAGGTGGATCATATGAAGTGGTACCTTAACTGTATATTCTTAGTCTTCAAATGGAAGGCTGAGTTCTTTTCAAGATGAATGGAACTCTCACTGTCACAGTAAAACCTGCTATTCCCTTACTTATTTCCCAATTCCTCCATAAACCTCTGTAACCAAATCATCTCTTTACTAGCCTCTATAACAACAACATACTCTACCTCTGTTGTTGAAAGTGCAACAACCTTTTGCAGTTTTGAAATCCAACTTACTGTTGTTCTGCCTATAGTAAACACATACCCTGTGGTACTCCTCCTGCTATCTTTATCACCTGCCATATTTGAATCAACATATCCTTGTAGAATAGTTTCTAAACCTCCAAAACATAATACACGATTAGCAATACCTCTCAAGTATCTGAGAATCCACTTTACTGCCTCCAATGTTCTTTACCTGGATTGTTCATATATCTTCTCACAACTCCCACTGCATGTGCAATATCTGGTCTTGTGCAAACCATTGCATACATCAAGCTGCCAACTGTTGATGAATATGGGACCCTGGACATGTATTCTATCTCCTCCTGTGTCTTGGGACACATTTCCTTAGTTAATTTGAAAGGGCTGGCCAAAGGTGTACTAACTGGTTTTGCATTATGCATTCTAAACCTCTCCAACACCTTCTTTGTGTACTCACCCTAAGACAATGTCAGTTTGCGATTTTTTCTGTCTCTTGTTATTCTCATACCCAGGATTTTCTTTGTAGCACCCAAATCCTTCATCACAAATGAATTGGCTAATTTCTTTTTGAGCACATTTATATCCTACATATTAGACCCTGCAACAAGCATGTCATCTACATACAATAGCAATATAATAAAGCTTCCATTTTCTAGCTTTTTAAAATAAACACAGTGGTCATAATGACTTCTACTATAACCTTGTTCTGTCATAAACCTGTCAAACTTCAGATACCACTACCTTGGAGCTTGCTTTAGGCCATATAAGCTCTTCTTCAACCTGCATACCAAATTCTCCTTCCCTTTAACCTCATACCCTTGTTGCTGCTGCATATTAATCTCTTCCTCCAAATCCCCATGGAGAAAAGTTGTTTTTACATCTAACTGTTCAAGATGCAAATCTTCTACTGTCACAAGAATTAAAATAGTTCTAATTGAAGTCATTTTAACAATAGGAGAAAATATTTCATCAAAATCTATACCTTTCTTTTGTGCAAACCCCTTTACAATAAGTCTAGCCTTGTACCACTTTTCTCCTCCATCTACTTTCTTCAACTTGTAAACCCATTTATTCCGCAATGCTCTTTTTCCTGTAGGCAACTGAACCAAGTCCCAAGTATGGTTATTTACCAAGGAATCCATTTCCTCTTTCATGCCTTGCTCCCACTCCTTTTGGTGTCTACCTGCATTGCCTCTTCATAACATTCTGGTTCACCAGAATCAGTCAATAATAAATAATACAATGAAGGAGAGTATCGTTCAGGGGGTATACTTAACTTGGTAGATTTTCTAACAACACTTGCAGGTGTTTGAGGTACTTGTTGCTCTTGTTGTTGTACATTTTGATTTTCTGGTTCCTTTGGAATTTCTTTTTCAGTGATCTCATCAAGCACTGTGTATTCTTGTTTTTCTTTTTCCTGTTTCTTTCCC
>ML801428.1:57218-72943 GCA_009831015.1 Picea engelmannii | reverse complement strand
TAATGCTTTTTTTATTTTCATAATCCCATAAGCGATAACCAAAATCATTAACACCATATCCAATAAAGGTACACTTCTTGGATTTTTCCTCAAGCTTTGTTCTATTTTCTTTATCAATATGGACAAATGCTTCACAACCGAAAGTTTCCAAAAAAGAATAGTTTACATTTTTTCCTGTCCATTCCTCCTCTGGAATTCTACCATCCAAAGAGCTTGAAGGTCCTCTGTTTATTAAGTAAACAACAATATCTATAGCATCTGCCCAAAACTGTAAGGGCAAACCAACATGCAATCTCATACTCCTTGCACGCTCCATGATTGTCCTGTTCATCCTTTTTGACACACCATTTTCTTGTGGTGTTCTTGGAACTGTCTTCTCTCTACGAATCCCATGGTATGAACCGTAATCATCAAACTCCTTGCTGCAATATTCACCTCCATTATTTGATCTAAGACACTTCACCTTTTTTTCTGTCTCATTCTCAACCAAAGCTTTCCATTTATTAAAAGTATCAAAAACATCAGATTTTTGTCGAATGCAATAAACCCAAGTTTTTCTAGTTGCATCATCAATAAAACTAATATAATAATGAGATCCACCAAGAGATGATACCTGAGCTAGTCCCCATACATTTGTATGCACAAGCTCTAACCTTTCACTCTTCTTTTCTTTTCCGACTCTGAGAAATCTGACTCTCTTCTGTTTTCCATAAACAAAATGCTCACAAAAGTCCAAATCAATTTGTTTAAGATCTGGCAACAAATTTCTTTTTTGAAGTATCTGCATCCCCTTCTCACTGATGTGTCCAAGCCTATGATGCCACAGTGTTGTATCCATTCCTATTGAAGCTAAAGACATATAAGAGTTAGTATTAATAGTACATAAATACAATGTACCTACCTTCTCTCCTTTTGTTATCACTAATGATCGTTTGATGACCTCCCACGTCTTATCTGTAAATATGGATATACAACCTTTACTTGCCAACTGCCCTGTTGAAATTAGATTTTTCCTTAAATATGGAACATGTCTTACCTCTTTCAAAAACCATTGGTTTCCATTGCGTTGCTTTATTTTTACCTTTCCCATTCCAACAATTTTACATGGTGCATCATCACCCAAATGAACCTGTCCAAAATCACTTTGAACATAATCCAGAAAATGTTTCCTATGGGGTGTGGCATGAAACGAAGCCACTGAATCTACTACCCAAGACTGAGAAATATTATCTATAGAAAGAATCAAAGCATCTTGTAACACATCACCTGTTACATTTGCTTCCTGATTTATCTCCTATTGTCCATCTCTTTGTTTCTTTGGAGCTCTGCAATCTTTCTTCAGATGTCCTTTCTTCCCACAATTCCAACACTCTATCTTTCCAAGTCTGGATTTGGATCTGTCCTTCCTAGAATTCCCATGGTTCCCGAAACCCTTTCCTCTATCCTTTTGTCTTCCCTTGTTCTCCATGTTCAACGCATTTCCTGATGTCTCAACTATGCTTTTCCGTCGCATTTCCTCACTAATCTTAACACCAACAACATCATCAAATTTTAAAGTATTTGAACCAGAGATAGAGTTACTTACAACCATGACCAAACCGTTCCATCTTTCTGGCAATGAGCACAAGATTAGAAGAGCCCTGACCTCATCATCAAAGTCCACTTTTACAGAACTTAGTTGATTAGTAATCGTATTAAAATCATTTAAATGATCTACAACAGACCCACCTTCCGACATCTTCATATTAAATAATCTTTTCATTAGAAATACCTTATTGGACGCCGAGGGTTTTTCATACAATTTGGCCAATGCGTCCATCAAACCCTTCATTGTCTTTTCTTTGGAAATATTGAAAGCCACCGATGGTGCCAGGCTCAGTCGTATCGTTCCTAAAGCCTTTCTGTCAAGAATCTCCCATTCTTCGTCCTTCGTAGCCGCCAGATTCTTTGTTATTCCGCCCAATGGTAGGAATAGATCCTTCTGATATAAATAGTCTTCCATCTGTATCTTCCATAACTGGTAGTTTTGGCCGTTAAATTTCTCGACCCTAAACTTTCCATCTTCCGAAATTTCTCCCACTCAAACCAGGAACCCTCTTTTCCTGTGAGTTACCTTTCGCTCTGATACTAGTTGTTAGAAAAACAGGACCGTGGAGCAATAAAATAAAACAAATGCGGAAACAAAACACATAAGATACATAATACAATAGAGACACAAATTTACGTGGTTCACCCAGTGTGGGCTACGTCCACCAGAGAAATTGTCAGGTCCTTCCTTTATTATTATCCAACATATGAAGGGATACAACCTACAACAAACCCGCTGTAACTTCCTCTTCTTTCTCTCATAGTATCCTATCTTAGAATACAATATTTTCCATCCATCATAACTGCAATACATTTCCATCATAAAAGAGGGTTGCCTTCTAGGGCAAAATACCCTAACATAATCTCTATCGTTAGATCTGCGACCTTATAATGAACGGTCCATATTTACAATGAAATTACAATATACATTTACAAGACAATTTTTCCTTCGAGGGCTTCTCCCCCGAACCCCCGTTGGGGGCCCACTTTCCTCCAGACCCTTCATCCGGGGGCATAGCCCCCACGGACCCCACAGAGGGGGTACCCCCCCTCTGCACTCCCCCGCGTGGAAGAGTTTACATACTTATGGGGTGTAAATACTTCATGGGGTATAAACACAGCTGAAAGTAAAAGACCTCTAAATCAGGAAGATAATCAAGCTCCACAACCAACACATTTGAGTTGAACCTGGTCTTTGTTTGCTTTCCTTGTTGACAATGCTTGGATAAATTGTTGATTAGTTTTGTGATCTGGGGCATTTGTCTGAATGCTTCTCTTTTGATGAATTTGAAAAGGTTATCAAAATGTATGTGACCCATTCTTCTATGCCATAGACAACTTTCATATTCCTTTCCTAGACAACACTTTTCATTTCCAATTTCACCTAACACATATATGTTGCTTGAAGTTCTAGCAGCTATAGCAATCAATTTTCCTGAACCTTATTTTCCTATCTCGTACTTTTGTGAATCGAAAGTAACATTATGACCTTGGTCACATATTTGACTCACACTTAGAAGATTATGTTTCATATCTTCTACTAGTAGAACATTTTTTGCCTTTGTATTCTTGTTCCCAATTCTAACTGTTCCTTTTTTAATGATTTTAGCCGAATCATCATTTCCGAAGGATATTGAATCATATATTTCCTTTCTTAATGTAAGAAACACGTCTCTATCACCTATCATGTGTTTTGAACAACCATTGTCAACATACCAACCACGTTTCTTCTTCTTATCTTGTAGAGTGAGTGTGCATTCTTCATTGTTATACTAATTCTGCTTTCTTATCCATGTCCTTTTCTGAGGTTCATGTTTATGACTTTTGTTATTCTATTGTGGTTCTCTAGGAGGGACTGCCATTCTGTAATATTTGGCCATGTGTCCAAAGTTGCTACATTTGTAACATTCCACTTCAGTGCTCAAAGATTCAAACATGTTGTAACTTCTTCTCTATGTTTCACTAGGCCTTCTTGGATAACCCTTTTGTGTATGACTTTCAAAGTTGTTAGCTCTGCAATTCACAGTTTTATATCCAAAATTATTACATGCATAACATAAACCAAAAAATATATTTTGATACCTAGGAGTTGAAGATCTTCTGAAAGGAGGTTCTCTTATGAATCCTTATTCTTCTTGAGGCCTATATGTCTGTTGTTGATTCTGAAATCTGAATCTTCTTGGTGGAGGAGTGTCCCTATAATCTTCCTTGTATATCTTCATATTCCCTTTTATTGTTTATGCATAGATTTTTGGATATGTTTCTTTCTCTATTGTTTTGGAGCTTGATCCCTTTTCTGTCTGATTGTATCCAACTCCAGACTTGTCAAGATGAGATTTTTGACTGCTGATAATGTCATCCAAAACTTTTGATCTATTCTGTATATTTTTCTTTTGAATATTCTTTCTTAATGTGACAATCTCTATTTCCAAATTTCCAATGATCCTATCCTTTTCTTCTAGATATTCTTTGAGTGCTTCTTCAATTCTTTTATCTTCTTCTATTTGAACCTTCAAATTTGTGATCATTTGTTCTAGTTCTTAAGTGTCTTCTTTCTTGTCTAGTTCCTCTTGTAGTTTGTTGGCATAGGGGCAGACCCAGGGTTCAGTTATAACAACGCACCAACAAGCCCTAAATATTGGCCCTTTCGTCAACACCTACAAAGCAGATGCAGTCTCATCCAAAGTAGCTATAGGGGGTTGTACGACACAGGTGTCTGCAACCAGAGGAAATGCAAAGTGGATCCAGGGAAAAACTCTCACACAAATCTAGTTATTCTTATCTTTCTTAATCCTACTGCATGAACTATATCTCAGATCTAACACAATATTTCATTAACAGTATATCAGAGATTAGAAGAACACAACATCAATCATGCACAACAACAAGGTATACGTGCTTCACCCTCTCCCTAGGGCTACGTCCACAAAACTATGATTTATAATATATTATATGAAAGCATACAGTTCTATCTGCACTCTTAGCTTGTAGATCTCTCTCTTTCTTTCTCTTTGCCTCTCCCCTCCCTGTGCACTCAGCTGAAGATATTACAACACATACTTCTCTCACCACAGAATATTTTTCTCTCTGCAATAATAACAATCACTCATCATACATAATCTCGACCCTATCCTAGGTCCTCTTGACCTTTTTTTATACATTACAATGACTCTCGAACAACCTTAGGCTCAAACCTAGGTGTCAAAACCCTAAATACCAAAACCCTAGGTCAACTTGACCCGCATTTTTAGGGCTTCACCAGCCTGTCTTTCCTTATTTCTTGCGAGGTGCTCCAAATCATCTATTGGCAGATTTTTCCACTTGTTGAGTCATCCATGATCCATATTCATTTTTTATCTATCTTCCTCGATCTCCCCATCCAACGAATTTCTTTCTCTCCATCTTTTCTGCTCTTTTGGCCACTTCGACCCAATCTCAGTCAACTTGTTTTCTGTGTAGTTAGCACTTTGCACTTATTTCCTAAATATTCACAACCTTCCATAACCAAGGGCCAAAAATCCCCCAACACTCACATGTGACTCGTACCGAGGCACTATAGGTCTGAACCTTCTGATTTTCTTCGTCTTCGGACTACGCAAGGTAGTTTGTGCTTTATGCTCTGTCCCACCTTTCTTTCCTTGTGTAGACTATCTTTTCTGTGTCTGGTACCTAGTTTCAAATGCACTTGGTACCTAGACCCATTTTCTCATGCTTCTACTAAGAGCTGCGAGGAAGCTGATTGTCATAGTACAATTTCAACCGGATCCCATTCACCAAACCTTCCTTCCATTCTCCATTCAAAGTTTTCAACTGCGTAGCTCCTCCTTCTATAACGTAAGCAACCTCATATGGCCCAAGTCAATGTGTCCTAAACTTCCCTGGATGATTCATGAACTTGTTGTCATATACCAATACAAAATCTCTTTGCTTCAAGGATTTCTTATTGATGTGCCTATCATGATAGGCATTTTCTCGTTCCTTCTATACCTTCTAATGGAATCCTACAATAAATCAATCTTCTTCTAGTTCTACCAACTATGCAAGCCTCTCTTGAACAACGCCAATGTCATCCATATCTGTGAATGTTGCAATTCTAAAACTAGGAACCAAATATTCCATAGGGACAACTGCTTCTAGCCCATACACCAACTTAAAGGGGGTTTGCATTGTTAGCTTCTTGAAAGTAGTTCTATAGTCTCATAGCACTGCTGGTACTCTCAAATCCTAGTCATCCCTATTCACATTGTAAATCTTGGTCAGCGTTGTGTCCAAGATCTTGTTGAAAGCTTCGACCGTCCCGTTCTCTTATGGATGGTAAGGAGTACTATTCTGATGGAGGACTTCAAATTCCTGAGTCAAAGCTTCAATAGTCTTATTAATAAAGTGTGTTCCTTGATCTCTCATCAGGGCCTTCATGAATCCAAACCTGGTTATGATATACTCAAATATAAATCACGCAGCTGTAGTTTCACTATAGTCCTTAACTGATCTTGCTTATGCCTATCTTGTCAAATAATCTTTCACAATGATGATGTATCTAGCTCTTGTGCGCTTCCTAGGTGGGTTTATAGGTCCCACGAAATCAATTTCCCATTTCTCAAATGCCTGCAAAGTCAGTTGTGGTGCTAAAGGCATCTCATCTCTTCGGGAAGGCTTCCCAACTCTTTGGCATACATAGCAAGATTTATAGTATTCCTTGGCATCTTTATGTAAAGTAGGCCACCAGAGGCCAACTCTAAGAAACTTATGCGTTGTTTCTTTCCCTGTGTAGTGTCCTCCTACGATGCCTTCATGTGCTTCTGCTAAAATTAGTGGTCTTTCTACCTCCATAATGCATCTCCTCAGGATCTCATCAGGTCCCATCTTGTATAGTTGTCTGGCAATAAGTGAAAAATCTTCAGCGCGCACTACCAACTGTTTCTTCTAGATGATTGTATATTCACTAGGTGCCATTCCTGTTGACAGGAACTGGAATATCACGATGAAGTGGTCATCAACTAGTCTAGTGTCCAACAAATCTACATCTGGTATTGTATCCTCGAAACTAGTAGTTCCTCTCCATGCTCCAAACTAGACAAATGATCAGGTCCCTTGTTCATTCTACTTGGCTTGACCATAATATGAAAATCATATTCCTAGAATAACACTAGACATATGCATATTCTTCCCCCCAACACCGGCTTGTTGACTAGGTATTTCAATGCAGAGTGATCAGTGAACATCTTAAAGTGGCCCTCCCAACAAGTAGTGACGAAACTTCTGCAACACGTACACCATGGCTAAACCTTCTCTCTCAGTGGTGGTGTAATTTATCTCAGTTGTTGAGAGCTTCCTGCTAGCAAAGTCTAACGGGTGGTCAATGTCTCCTGCTCCTGGTTGTGCTAACACTTCTCCTAATGCAATAGAGGATGCATCGACATGCACATGAAATTCCTTGCTCCAATCTGGGAAAACTAGAATAGGCGCAATAACCATTTTCTATTTCAATGTGTCGAAGCTTTGTTGATATTCTTATGTCCATTGAAACTGACAATATTTCTTCAGAAGCTTCTCGATGGGTGTTGTAATCTGTGCATATCCCTTAATGAACTTCCTGTAGTATCTAATATGTCCCAGCGCAATACACAACTGTCTAACTGAAGTGGGAGGGGGTAGATCAACAATAATGACAATCTTGGATGGATCTACCACCAACCCCTACTTACACACAATATGGCCCAACAACACTCCAAAGGGTTAAAATAAGATGCACTTTTTCAGATTCAGGGCAATCTAACATTGCCTGCACTTATCCAACATTAGTCTTAAACATTCAATATGATTTTGTAATAAGCTAAAAATAGTCCAATCATCAAAATATGCTTCCAATAATTTATGTAAAAACTCCTCGAATGCTTCAACCACCACAATGGAAAAGATGGTTGATGCATTCTTCAATCCGAAATGCATCACTATGTACTGGTAGGAAGCCCATTCTATTTCAAATGTGGTCTTGTGGTGATCTTCCTTGGAAATATTGATCTGGTGATAACCTGAAAATACATATGTAAAGGAATATACCTCCTGTCCTCCTACATTATCTAACACTTCGTATGTAAATGGTGTAGGGAATGGGTCATGCAAACAAGCATCATTCAAATTTCTGAGATCTACACAGATCCTGATCTATCCTATCTTCTTATATTGTACCACCATAGGACTAATCTATTCTGACTCCTCCACAGGTTCTATGATTCCTTCTTCTAGCATTCGATCTAGTTCAATATTAATGTTTTCATTATATTTGGGATTCAATATATAGGGTCTCTTCTTAATTGGCCTTGCATCTGGTTTCAAGGGGATATTCATCTCTCCCATGGGCCCTTTTATGCTCTTCATATCAGTGAGCTTGGTTGGGAACAAGTCCTGATATTCATGCAGTAATTATGTGATCTTATCAATGGTGGCATCATCCCAGTAATCACCAACATTAGCAAACTTAGGTGCTTTCTATGTTCCAATATTAACTTTCTTGATTTTGATTGGTTGTCCAATGAAAGTTAGTTCGACTCCTGGTCCTTCTACGTCTCTTTGTCCTTCTGTTTCTTCGATGTTCACATTCCTAGGATCATCATCTCATAGACATTGATATTCTAACATACTTGCAGTTTTTGAAGAGGTGTAGTCCATTCATCCTCTTCTTGCTCCAGAGGGAGGCTATGTGCCTCCTCAAAGACTTTATGTCTAGCAACCTGTAAATCTTGGTCCATCGTGGGATGTTAATTTTCAAATAAAAATGTAGCTACAATTTTTTTATTCATACCGTACCAATATGAACTAGTGAGGCGTAGTTCTACTTGAAGATACCAATTGATAGGAATTGTGTCTAGAGTATTGATGAACTTATGCACCCACTGCTCCTGAGGAATTCCACTCTAGACCTCCTCATAGCTTTGCACATGGTCCTTCGGACAGCTTTGACTTGTGTATCTAACTTCGTATCCTTCAATGTTGTCTGAAAATCGCACTGTCATCAAAGTGTGACACTACATCCAGTCCATGATGTTGTTTTTATGTGTCCCCCACCATATTGTTGGAGTAGCTTTCAAAGCCTCATCCAGTGCCAAAAATATTTGTTGTACTAGTACAACTTCTTCAAATTCCATTAAGAACATTTTCAAATGATTTAAACCATCAAATGTGGGCAAGTTACTTACTTATGTGCAAATCCAACAAACTTCCTTGGTCAATCTGGAACATCTCCGTGCAGTAAATTCATACATTTTGTTCTTCCAATTCTCCAATGATTCTTCTGAGTCTGATGAGCATGCGTTGTCACTTCGCTAGCTTAAACTCCCATCTGCTGTAGGGTTAATGTAATCCTGTTGTCTTGCTGTAAATTTATATATATTCCCTAGCTCATATGCACGACCTTCTTCTCTGATAGGTTCTGTGTATCTTCAACCCTTGTCATGATCCAGAGGTGCAATGACCCTAAGGCCATCACCTTCGAATGTCATTCTTCTTTTATTTAAGTCAACAACATAGGAATTGTTGAAGGCCCAATCAATTCCTAATAGCATAGGATAAGGATAGCTATCATGAACTATCTCAATCACCTCAAAGTCCACAAATGTTCTTACCCCGTCGATGTCCACAGGGACATGTTCCAACCTACCAAAGGGGCTTACTTCTTTTTGATTAGCCATCCTAAGCCTAATAGGGGAATATATCAACTTAGGTTTTCCCATCAGTGCCCAAGTCTACTTCGTCATAACATGGACCTCCGACCCTAAGTCGAGGACCACATAATCTATATCATAATCTCCAATTTGGTCGTTAAAGGGTAGTTCCTTATTTTTCCTTCTCTTTTTGGATAGTTGATGTACTTCTTTATTCAGTAGAGGATCTACCATTCCTATCTCATAATGTCTGATCAAATTTTGTAGTTCTTGTATGGATTTTGCATCCTTAATCAAATTAATGCAAGTACATAAGAATTCCATAAGTCTGCTTACCTCTTTTCCTTCTCTGAGCGAAGCAGAATGATCAAAGGCCAGGGGAATTCCACATTCTCTCACTTCTGGTTGTGCCTTTGATGAAGAAGCCCGATCTCTTTCAAACTATTTTCTTGCCTCTTTAAATGTCTGCTTCTCTTTCTTTGGATCAAACTCCTATGTCTTCTCCGCATCTCTTCTAACGCCTGATTCTTATGTAATCTTCCCTGGAGTCACCCTGTCTTCCCCTGTAGCAGCGCCTCCTCTAGTGATAACGACAACTCTAGGATCCGCTCCATGAGGTTCTATTGAGATTAGTTGTACTTGTTGGTTCCCTCCTCGTATTTCCTTAAGTTTGGCTAACAACACTGGACAATATTCTATGACATGTTCAAATGAGTTGCAGTAACTACAAGTGGCACAAGGGTTCTGACAGTCCCTTTCCAAGTGACTTGGTTGTGCATAGTTATAACAAATGATCTGACCTCGACCTCGACCCATGCCTCCTCCTCGTCCTCGTCCTCGGAATCTGCCATGAGGGTTGAAGTTTCCTCTTCCTAGGGAGTTAAATTATGTAGTATTTCCTTCTTGTTGTACTTCGCCTTGAATTCTATATGTGTCTCTTGATCTTTCATGAAAGAGGTCATAAGCCCTACAATCTTTCTCATCATGCCCCATAGATTTACAAAATGTGCCATAAAGGTTGGTAGGTGTCTCGACATATTTTTTCATGTAATATCATTCTCCATGGCGATGTCTATTTCTACATACCCCTAACCAAGGTAGAGTAACTTGCTTCAAGGGGCTTGGAGCTCCAAAAGCCAAGTATTCATGGAATAGGGGATAGTGCGCCTTTTCATGGCCTTATGATTTGGATCTGATACACCATATGTGTTCTCTTTTTTCTTTTCCCTTATCTTTCTTCATATCTTCGACTTGCAGTGATAAGCTAGTTAGATTACTCAAAATTTGACTCATACTTGAGTTGGACTGTCCCATAGGGGATGATTCTAGTTTCATAGTGATCTCCAATGTCTCATCTTGCGAAGCAATATTCTATTGGATCAGAGGGACTCTGATGTGTGGTAAGAGGGTAGCAATGAACCATTCTTTATTTTGTTCATCTGGAATCTGAAAACTCAAATGGCCTGTCAGGGTCTTAAACCTCTGATCAAACTCCCAAATAGGTTCCTCGACTTTCTGCTTGATTTATTTCAACTATGTGATGCACTGCGACTCCAACTTGGGTTTCTTGAATTTTGCAATCAACATAGTCTTGATCTCGTTTAGTGGTTTCGGCTATACAACTCCTTGGACTAACTTCATGTACCAACTCAGTGTGTGGTCTCTTAGGGTAGTACTAAGATGATCTCTCTTAACAGCTTCATCGATGACATTCTTAATACTCCATACAGCTTCTCATAAGAACCAATGCTGATTAGGATATTCAGATCCATATCCCCTAAAGGTGGGTAACCTCAGCCCATCTGCCATAGATCTTCCTAGGGTTCCTGAATGAGTATGCACTAAACCACTTGTGCCGGTTCTCTAAGGTTCTGATAACTTAGGTTACTATGGTTACTTAATGTTGTTAAAACAACAGGAGGTGTAATAGTACTTACTTCAATAGTCTGCGCAGTTCTTGAGGTTTCTGACTCTTCTCGGTGAGGTTTTTAGTCTTCCCTTATTCTGCCTTAACGGACTTTGAATGTTCCTTGTTCAATAGATCCTCTTCTTCTCCACTATAGAACCCATCTTCCTATGTTGGTGGTTCATGATTGTGCTCAAACAATTTCACCAGAGGAACTTCTCTGAAGGTTCTCCCACTGTATGTGTGTATGACCTCTATGTTGTTGTTGCTGTTTGAATTCTTGAACATTATCTTTTTCAATCTAACCCACTACTATATCTTTAGGATGTTCTTCTCATGCAATAAATAACATCTTGATCTTCAACTTTAGGAAATGTAAAAAATTTCCTCTAGGTCCCTTAAAGAAATATCTCTCTTCTTGGCTATATGATTCTACTCTATCAATAAAAAAATCAATGATATGCCCTCCAATGGTACTATAAAACTAGTGATCTATTGCTCTCGACATGGCGTTAACAACTGTCTTGACTTTCTTGATCAACACCGGTGTCCAAACCATAGGCAATCTAAGTCTGATCTCAAACTAGGTATCCGCGAATATGGCTAGCCACTCATATAGCTCCTTATGGATTCCTCCAAAGAAAATCTCGTGTGTATCAGTAAATATATACCTTCCCAACTAATCCTCTGTACTAAGATTAAGGTTCTTATTCTAAGCTTCAACGAAGTCCTTCTCTTGTTCTTCTATCCACCTCTAAATCTCTATCTTCGATGGAAACCACTTTGACATTCCCTCAAGAAGATCTCGGTCCCGACAACAGAACCATTTGTTGGCACAGGGGTAGACCCAAGGTTCAGTTCTAACAACACACCAACAAGCCCTAACTACTAGCCCTTTTAGAAACACCTGCAAAGAAGATGCAGTCTCACCCGAAGTAGCTATAGGGGGTTGCAGGACACAGGTGTCTACAACCAGAGGAAATGCAAAGTGGATCCAAGGCAACACTCTCACACAAATCTAATTATTCTTATCTTTCTTAAGACTATTGCACGAACTATATCTCAGATCTAACACAATATTGCATTAACAGTATATCAGAGATAAGAAGAACACAACATCAATCATGCATAACAACAAGGTATACATGTTTCATCCTCTCCCTAGGGCTACGCCCACAAAACTGCGCTTTATAATATATTAGATGAAATCATATAGTTCTATCTACACTCTTATCTTGCAGATCTCTCTCTTTATTTCTCTTCTCCTCTCCCCTCCCTGCGCACCCAGCTGCAGGGTTGATCTTTGGACCCAGTTGAAGATCTTACAACACAGACTTCTCTCACCACACAATATTTCTCTCTCTGCAATAAGAACAATTGCTCATCATACATAATATCGACCCTATCCCATGTCCTCTTGACATTTTTTTATACATTACAATGACTCTGGGACAACCTTAGGCCAAAAAATAGGTGTCAAAACCCTAAATAACAAAACACTAGGTGTCTAAAACCCTAGGTCAACTTGAGCCGCGTTTTCGAGGCTTCTCTAGCCTGTATTTCCTTCTTTCTTGTGAGGTGCTCCAAAGCATCTATTGGTGGATTTTTCCACTTGCCGAGTCATCCACGATCCATCTTCCTTGTTGATCTGTCTTCCTCGATCTCCCCATCCAATGAATTTATTTCTCTTACTTCGCTCTGTTTTTTCTACTCTTTTGGCCACTTCGACCCAATCTCAATCAACTTGTTTTCCACGCAGTTCACACTTCGTGATTCTTTCCTTAATCTTCACAACCTTCCATAACCAAGGGCCAACATAGTTTCTTTTTTTTCTTGTTTTCTCTTCTGATAACTTCTATGGCACACATCAATTCTTCTCGGTAGTCAACTTTTGTCTCTTCAATTTATTCTTCGACTTCTTCATATTTTTCTTCGGAGTCTTCTTTATCAGAGTCTTCTACTGCCATGAATAAAACTCTCGTTGTCTCACTGTCACTGACTTCATCTTCATCTGATGATGAGATGTCTTCTTTGGTGCATAAGCTTTTCTTGAAAACTTTCTTTGTAGTTCTTTTGCCTTTATATGTTTGTTTTCCTTTTGAGTAACCTTCATCATTTCTCTTTTTCTTATGAGGACATTTGTTATCAAAATGACCAATACCATCACAATTAAAACAAATTAAAGGAATCTTACCTATATACCTGTTGATTAAGGTTGGTTGTCATTGATGTCAAACCTTGAAGAAAGCCCCGTAGCACAAAGTTTTGGGTAATGGACCCAAGATTTTTTGATGTAAATATGAATCATTATTTTTTTGTCATGGTTTATAAGAATTAAATATGGATGAACTCCAAAGTGGTCCCCTTATAGTGAAATCCCTCACGGGAAAACACTTTGCAAAGTAAGAGAAGCCATGCTTAATTGTGGAATAATGAGATGAAGGATAGTTAATTTGTCAAGGAAACTATCCTATATGGATATTTCTTGTCATTCCATTTCCGGTGGTATGTAGAACTTCACATAACTCCTCACAATTAGAGATTTATGACCATGTGAATTTGAAGAACCCAGGTTTGGGTAATAGACCCAAATTTGTTTGATGGATAATGGTATGTTTTTTGATATATTTGAGGGTAATACTATTCTATATGGATAGTACATGTCATTCCATTTATGGTGGTATGTGGAATGTCAGATAACTCCTCATGGTTTGAGAGTTATAGCCTTACAAAGTTGGAGGACCCTCACATGTCATCTAGAGGACCCAAAAGGTCAAAGTAGTCAAAGTGGTTTAAGGGATTTTAGAAGGTAAATAATAAAATGAAGTGATGAGTGTGTTATAATTCAAAGTGAATACAAAATAAATTATTTCAATAATAAATTTAATGGAAAAATTAGAAGTGAGTTAACCCTAAAATAAGGAAAGTGGGCCAAGAGACCTAGAAGATGTTTTTAAGGAAGCTACTTGGAGAGTATAAATAAGAGGCTAGGCTCTCTCATTTTAATTACACTTAAGAATATTGAATATATATAGGTGTCTGAGGTAACCAAGGATATCTAAGCCAAAATTTTGAGGGAAGGTGAAGAAAACAAGGCCGAAATGCAAGGAAGGAAAAATTCTTTTGATGGTGCTTTCTAAGGTGTGTTATTTACAGGTCATCTCACCATTTTCGCTATAAATTTTTTTCTATAATGATTCAGACCATGAAATTGCTATTACATTGAGAAAAAATATCCTAGTATCCGTGGTAAAAAATTCATCTTGTGGGTTGTTTTATTTTGAGAGTTACACTCCATGGAAAATCGGGTTTGTGGCTAGTCCTAAAACTAGTCAGAAACAAGTGTTTCGGGTAAAAACATCATAACTTCTTCATAACAGATCCAAAATTAGTGAGACAAAATGTGTGGGTTAGGGTACATTCTTTAGTATTTTTGGCAATAGTTTCAGATCAATTCAACAAATATTTGTGTGGAGCACGCTCTACAAGGTATCTCTCTAGAATACGCCAAAATTCAGCAAGGTATGTCATTTTTGCTATAACTCCTTTTCAGATAGGTTCCAAGTAGTGACACCTGGAGGAATTGCATAAAACACATTGATGAACATTGTATATCATTTTCAGATATTTATACATTACAAGTTCAAATTTATGATTACTTCAAGTTAGGGTTGTTGACTAATCCAAAACTAGGCATGTCAGACTAAAGAAAAGTTTGATGAAAATGCTAGTCTCTTGTCGTTAAAGTTAAGGAAGGTTTGCAAGAATGTGATCATACACACTAGGTCTATTACAGAGCTACAAATGATATTTGGATGATGAAATCGATGATGGATTTTGGTTGAGGTACATATTGAGTACATGGTTGAGACAAGTAGTTGATGAGTTGGCACATACATGCCATGTATAGTTGATGATGTTGGTACATATTGATGAGTCATAGTTGATGGGTAGTTGAAAAATGATTGGTACATACTTGGTAGATGTTTGGATGCACTTGTTTATGATACAGGTTGATTACAGGTTGTTTGGTACATGTTGGTGCATGGTTGATGCACTTGTTTATGGTACATGTTGATTACAGGTTGAGGTACAGGTTGATGCATGGTTGATGCATGGTTCATATTTATTGGTACAAGTTTACAATGGTATATCTCACAGTGATAGTGTGACAGTGGTTCCATCATTCTACTTCTACTTCAGGGTGGCAGGACGGGGCAAGGACAAGTGGTTGTAGCCAGAGAACATAGGGGGTTGTTGTCTCCTCCTAGTTGTAGCCAGAGAATTGGGGAGTTGGAGCTTCCCTCAGGTTGTAGCCTGAGAAACCAGGGGGTTGGAGCCTCCTTCCAGTTGCAGCTGGAAAACAAAGGAAGTTGGTGCTTCCAATGAATGTAACTCTTTAAGACATATAAGAAAAAGCATTCTGTGGTTTACTCCCGATTTGGGTTTCCATGTAAAACACTGGTGTACTGTGTATGTGTGTGATTGTTTATTTCTTACTGCTCATTATTGGATAATAATTTTACATTGATATAACATTTGAAGAAAAAAGATTATAATTACGCTATTAC
>ML801428.1:39119-57168 GCA_009831015.1 Picea engelmannii | reverse complement strand
ATCCAACAATTGGTATCAGAGCAGGTTCCTTCAGAAATCAGTTTAACCACTGAAAGGTAGATCATGGAGAGTACCAACTCGTATAAAAATGGAATACCATAGTTTGATGGACAGAAGTATGCTTTTTGGAGCATAAGGATGAATACATATATACAGACACAAGGATTTCAAGTTTGGCAATCAATTGTAGATGGATACACAACACCAACAGTTCCACCAACAAATGACAAAGTAGTGAAACTTGGTGAGAATAATTCCAAATCCAAAAATGCACTTTTGAATGGTCTCAGTGATAGGGTATTCACCAAAGTTGCACATTGTAAATCTGCTAAAAAGATTTGGGACAAGCTTCGAAATATTTATGAAGGAGATTCAAAAGTCAAAGCAACAAAACTTCAAACTTACAGAAGTCAGTTCAAACAACAAAAAATAAAGGAAGATGAAGATATCACAACCTACTTCTTACAAGTCGATGAAACAGTGAATGCAATCATAGGATTGGGAGAATAAATCGAAGAATCTGTAATTGTTCAAAAGGTACTAAGATCTCTTCCTATGATATTCAACCCTAAGATATCATCACTAGAAGAAATATCGGATCTAAACTCAATAAGCATGGACGAACTGCATGGAATCTTCACAACATATGAGATGAGAACGAAACAGGAAAATCCATATGTAAAAGAAGCAGCCTTCAAAGCATCCAAAATATCAAAGAAAAAGAAAAATGAACAAGAAGAATATAGCAACAGCAACGACGTCTCATAAGATGATGAAGAAGTGGCCAACTTCGTCAAAAGATTGAACAAGGGAACCAATGGTAGGTATAGAAGTAAGCTTCCTTTAATTTGTTTTAATTATGATGGTATTGGTCATTTTGCTAACAAATGTCCTCATAAGAAAAAGAGAAATGATGAAGGTTACTCAAAAGGCAGACAAGCATATAAAGGTAAAAGAACTACAAAGAATTTTTTCAAGAAAAGTTTTTGCACCAAAGAAAACATCTCATCATCAAATGAAGATGAAGCCAATGATAGTGAAACATGGAGAGTTCTATTCATGGCAGTAGAAGACTCTGATAAAGAAGACTCCAAAGAAGAATATGAAGAAGCATATGAATAAGAAATTGAGGAGGCAGAAGTTGACTTCCGAGAAGAATTAATGAGTGTCATAGAAGTTATCAGAAGAGAAAAGAAGAAAAACAAGAAACTACAAGCATAACTAGATAAGAAAAAAGACACTCAAGAACTAGAACAAATGATCAAAAAATTGAAGGTTCAAATAGAATAAGATAAAATAATTGAAGAAGCACTCAAAGAACAACTAGAAGGAAAGGACAAGATCATTGGAAACCTGGAAGAAGAGATTGTCACACTAAGAAAGGATATTCAAAATAAAAATATGCAAAATAGCTCAAAAGTTCTGGATGACATTATCAACATTCAAAAATCTCATCTTCACAAGTCCTGACTTGGATACAATTAGGTAGAAAAGGGATCAAGGTCCAAAACAACAGAGCAAGAAACAAATCCAAAAAACTATGCAGAAACAATCAAAGGGGATAAAAAGATATACAAGGAAGTTTACAAGGACACTACTCCACCGAGAGGATTCAGATTTCAGAATCGACAACAGATAGATAGGCCTAAAGAAGAAGAAGGATTAATAAGAGCACCTCCTTTCATAAGATCTTCAACTACCATAGCTAACAACAGGGACAATAACTACTTTGAGAGCCATACACAAAGGAATTATTGAAGAAGACGTAGTGAAACACAGAAAAGAAGTTAGAACAGGTTTGAATCTTTGAGCACTGAAGTGGAATGTTACAAATGTAACAATTTTGGACACATGGCCAAAAATTGTAGAATGACAGTCCCTCCTCAAGAACCTCAAAAAATTCACAAACAAGAACCTCAAAAAACGACATGGATAAGAAATCAAGATAAGTATAGCAATGAAGAATGAACAGTGACTCTACAAGCTAAATAGAAGAAAATTGGTTGGTATGTTGACAATGGATGTTCAAAACACATGACACGTGATAGAGACAAGTTTCTTACATTACTAAAGGAACGAGATGGATCAGTCTCCTTCGGAAATGATGATTCAACCAAAATCATTGGAAAATGCACAGTCTGAATTGGGAACAAGAATGAAAAGGCATAAAATGTTCTACTAGTAGATGATATGAAACATAATCTTTTAAGTGTGAGTCAAATGTGTGACCAAGGTCATAATGTGTGAAATTGGTCGCTACATCTGCAAGAACTTCAAGCAACATATATGTGTTAAGCGAAATTGGAAATGAAAAGTGTTGTCTAGGAAAGGAAGATGAAAGTTGGCTATGGCACAAAAGAATGGGTCACATGCATTTTGACAACCTTGTCAAAGTCAGAAAAAGAGAAGAAGTTAGAGAAATGCCTCAGATCACGAAACCGACTAACACTTTATGCAAGCATTGCCAACAAGGAAAGAAAACAAAGACCAGGTTCAAATCAGAGAAATATTCAACAACAAAACCAGTGGAAATTGTGCATACTAATCTAGTTGGACAAACTACAACAAAAGGCTTAAAAGGTGAGAGATACTTTATGTTATTAGTTGATGATTATACAAGAATGATTGTAGTTTTCTTTCTCAAGAACAAATCGGAAGCTTTTGAAATTATCCATATCTACAAGGAAATGGTTGAAAATGAGATGGATTCAAGAATCAAATGCTTAAGATCAGATAATGGAGAAGAATTCACCTCAAAGAAATTTATGGACTACTACAATAATCATGGAATAAAAAGTCAATTCTTCGTCACTAGGACACCTCAATAGAATGGAATTGTTGAAATAAAGAACAAGACAGTACAAGAAATGGCTTGAACAATGATAATGGATTCAAAGTTGACAGATATGTTTTGGACACGGGCAGTGCATACAACAGTTTACATTCAAAATAGAGTAATGCTTAGAAACAATACTGATAAAACTCCCTATGAGCTATGGAAAGGAAGACCATCAAATGTGAAGCACTTCATAGTTTTTGGAAGCAAATGCTACATCAAAAGAGAAGATGGTAGAATGCGAAAGTTTGACTCTCCTGTGGACAAATGAATACTTGTTGGTTACTCAAGTACAAGGAAAGCATAAAAGTGTTACAATCTAATATTAAACAAAATTGTAGAAAGCATCAACGTAACAATTGATGAAATAGACATACCAGAATCAAAGGAAGAATAAAACAAATCAATGGAACAACTTTTTAAAGAAGAAGATGAAAAAGAAGTAGAAGAGGAAGATAAAGATGAAGAGATTCTGACAGAAACAGAAGAGCAAGTTCAACAAGTATCTCCAAAGACACCTAGCAAACGAGTACAAAAGAATCATCCTTTAGATCAGATTATTGGAAACAAAGATGCAAGAGTTAAGACTAGAAGAAAAATATATTCACTAGAACAAACACACCTAGCACTCTTATCTACAATTGAACCAAACTGTTTTTAAGAAGCCAATAAGGATGAATTTTGGAATAAGGCCATGGATGAATAATTGGATCAAATAGAGAAAAATGACACTTGGAAATTGGTTCCAAGACCAAAGAATAAGAATGTGATCGACACAAAATGGGTTGTCAGGATTAAATTGAATGAAGATGGATAGGTTACAAGGAGTAAATCTAGATTGGTATGTAAAGGATATGCATAGATTGAAGGAATCAACTTTGAAGAGACATTTGCCCCAATTTCCAGAATGGAAGCAATCTGTTTTCTTTTAGCTTATGCATGTTCCAAAAATGTTAAAGTATATCAGATGGATGTAAAATCATCTTTTCTTAATGGGGAACTTGAAGAAGAAGTCTACATTGAACAACTGGAAGGATTTCAGTTGTCAGAGAACACAGACTATGTGTGTAAATTAAAAAAGGCCTTGTATGGTCTAAAACATGCTCCTAGAGCATGGTACTCCAGACTGGATAAGTATCTGCAGCAAGAAGGGTTCAGAAAAGGAAGTGCAAACAACAACCTCTACATCAAGGTAAGTCAAGGTAATATTTTATTAATTGAAGTTTATATTGATGACATTATTTTTGGTAGTGATGATGACAGGTTAAGCCAAAAATTTGCAAAAGACATGTAGAATGAAATTGAAATGTCGTTACTTGGAAAACTATCCTTCTTTCTGGGACTTCAGATATGTCAAAGCAACCAAGGAAGTTTTATTTCTCAAACCAAGCATATTAGAGAAATGCTGAAGAGGTTCGGAATGGAAGATTGCAAACCAGTTATCACTCCCATGCAAACCAGTTGTAAGTTGAGCAAAGATGATGATTCGAAGTCTACAGATCAGAGGCAATACAGGTCAATGATTGACAACCTACTATATGTGACAACATTTAGACCAGATGTAATGCAGGCAGTTGGACAGGTGGCACGATTTCAAGCAACACCAAAGGAATCACATGTATTAGAAGTAAAGAGGATCTTCAGATATATCAAAGGAACAAAAGAGTTTGGATTATGATATCCAAAAGGAAAAGATCTATCACGTATTGCCTACACAGATGCGGATTGGGCAGGTTGTATTGATGACCAATAAAGCACCAATGGAGAAACATTATACTTAGGTGAGTGTTTGGTATCATGGCTAAGCAAGAAACAATCATCAATATATCTATCTACAGCCGAGGCAGAGTATATTGCAGCAGCAACATGTTGTACACAGGTTCTTTGGATGAAACAAAATTTGATAGATATACAGGTTGAGTATGATGAGCCCATTCCAATATATTGTGATAATACAAGTGGCATCAGTATCTCAAAAAACCCAGTGATGCACTCCAAGACAAAGCACATTCCAATCAAGTATCACTTTCTACGAGAACAGGTTGCAAAAAAGAACATCAGAGTTGAGTATGTGGGCACAAAAGAATAAGTGGCAGACATCTTTACAAAACTACTTCCACAGGAATCCTTTGAATATATTCACCAAAGACTGTAAATTCTAACCTTGTACAATATCTACTGCAAACTGATATTTAGAAAAGAACAGAAAAGATACAATGGCAAATACAAACATTACACAGAGATTTTTCACCTGGAAACCCAAACCGGGAAAACCAGCATATATTATATTGATACACCTTGTGTTACATTGTTTACAATACAATATACATATAGGAGCCAGCGGTATCCAAAACCCTAACCCAATGACCTGGATTAGTCCAAAACCCTAATTCCTTAACCGGAAATAGAAAACCATCAGCAAAAAACCATGTGCCGAAAAACCACCTAATATCATGTGGTCCCGGAAATATGTCGTCCCGGAAATATGTCGGCCCAGCGAAAATATGTCGGCCAGAAACCGACGAAAATATGTCGGCCCAAAAAAAAAAATTTCAGGGGCGCTGCCCCCGAACCCCCGCGCAGGGGGCTCCGCCCCCCTCTTACCCCCCTGCGCGCAAAGAATATAACACATACCCAACAAAGACTTGGAGTTATTTCTACTCCAAAATAAATGGTTTTTGAATTCTTTTTGAATGCTTATCTTATATGTTTTATATGTACATGAGGAAGCACCATAAGAGGATAGTTTAGTCAGGGGGAGTAGCCCCGGATGGAAAGATACATTTTCCATTGATGACAAATGGGGAAGGATTTATCAGATGCAGAGGACAGAGGCATGGTTCCATGGGGAGTAGATTTATCAGATGCAATGGACATAGGCATGGTTATAGGGGGAGCATATTTATCAGATGCAGAGGACAGAGGCATAGTACCAGGGGGAGCATGAGTGATATGATTTTAGTATTGCATCAGAGTGTTGCCATCAATGCCAAAGAGGGGTATTCTTGATTAAGATTGGTTGGCATTGATGTCAAACCTTGAAGAAAGCCCCGTAGTACAAAGGTTTGGGTAATGGAATCAAGATTGTTTGATGTAAATATGAATCATTATTGTTTTTTCATGGTTTATAAGAAGTAAATATGGAAGAACTCCAAAGTGATCCCCTTATGGTGAAATCTCTCATGGGAAAATGCTTTGCAAAGTAAGAGAACCCATGCTTAATTGTGGACTAATGAGATGAAGGAAAATGAATTTGTCAGGGAAACTATACTAGATGGATAGTTCTTGTCATAGCATTTTCGATGATATGTAGAACGTCACATAACGCCTCACGGTTAAGGAGTTATGACCATGTGAAGTTGGAGAACCTAGGTTTGGGTAATGGACTCAAATTAGTTTAATGGATAATGGTATGATTTTTTTCTACATTTTAAGGTAATACTATTCTCTATGGATAGTATATGTCATTCCATTTTTGGTTGTATGTGGAACATCACATAACTCCTCACGGTTTGAGAGTTATGGCCTTACGAAGTTGGAGGACCCTCACATGTCATCTAGAAGCCCCAAAAGGTCAAAGTAGTCAAAGTGGTTTAAGGGATTTTAGAAGGTAAATAATAAAGTGAAGTGATGAGTGTATTATAATTCAAAGTGAATACAAAATAAATTATTTCAATAATAAATTTAATGGAAAAATTAGAAGTGGGTTAACCCTAAAATAAGGAAAGTGGGCCAAGTGACCTAGAAGATGTTTTTAAGGAAACTACTTGGAGAGTATAAATAAGAGGCTAGGCTCTCTAATTTTAATTACACTTGAGAATATTTAGTATCTATAGGTGTCTGAGGTAACTAAGGATATCTAAGCCGAAAGTTTGAGGGAAGGTGAAGAAAAGAAGGCTGAAATGCAAGGAAGGATAAATTCTTTTGATATTGTTTTCTAAGGTATGTTATTTACAGGTCATCTCACCATTTTCTCTATAAAAAAAATTATATAATGATTCAGACTGTGAAATTGATGTTACAATGAGAAAACATATCCAAGTATCTGTGGAAAAAATTCATCTTGTGGGTCATTGTAGTTTGGGAGTTACACTCCGTGAAAACTAGGGTTTGTGGCTAGTCCTGAAACTAGTCAAAAACATGTGTTTTGGGTAAAAACATCATAACTTCGTCATACCAGATCCAAATTCAGTGAGACAAAATGTGGTGGTTAGGGTACAGTCTGTGTTATTTTATGTAATAGTTTCATATCAATTCAAAAAATATTTCATGCAGGGCACACTCTACAAGGTCTCTCTCTAGAATAATCTAGAATTCAACAAGGTATGTCATTTTTTCTATAACTCCTTTTCTGAGAGGTTCCAAGTAGTGACACCTAGAGGAACTGCATAAAACATAATGAAGAACATTGTGTATCAATTTCAAAGATTTATACATTACAGGTTCAAATTTATGATTACTTCAAGTTAGGGTTGTTGACTAATCTAAAAATAGGCATGTGAGACTAAAGAAAAGTTTGATGAAAATGCAAGTCTCTTATTGTTAAAGTTAAGGAAGGTTTGAAAGAATGTGATCATATACACCAGGTCTATTACAGAGCTACAAATTGTATTTGGATGATGAAATTGATGAGGGATTTTGGTTGAGGTACATGTTGAATACATGGTTGAGACAAGTAGTTGATGAGTTGGCACATACATGAGGTGTATAGTTGATGATGTTGGTACATATTTATGAGTCATAGTTGATGAGTAGTTGACACATGATTGGTACATACTTGGTACATGGTTGGATGCACTTGCTTATGGTACAGGTTGATTACATGTTGTTTGGTATAGGTTCCTGCATGGTTGATGCACTTGTTTATGGTACAAGTTGATTACAGGTTGATGCATGGTTTAGATTTATTGGTACAAGTTTACAACGATATATCTCACAGTGATAGTGTGACAATGGTTCCATCATTCTACTTCTACTTCAGGGTGGCAGGATGGGGAAAGGACAGGTGGTTGTAGCCACCTTCCGGTTGTAGCTAGAGAACATACGGGATTGTAGCCTCCTTCTAGTTGTAGCCAGAGAATTGGGGAGTTGGAGCTTCCCTTAGGTTGTAGCCTGAGAAACTACGGGGTTGAAGCCTCCTTCTAGTTGCAACTGAAAAACAAGGGAAGTTGGTGCTTCGAATGAATGTAATTCTTCAAGACATATCAGAAAAAACATTCTGTGGTTTTCTCCCAATTTGGGTTTCCATGTAAAACACTGGTGTACTGTGTATGTGTGTGATTGTTTATTTCTTACTGTTCATTATTGGATAATAATTCTACATTGATATGACATTTGAAGAAAAAGGATTATAATTACGCTATTACTGATTCACCCCCCCTCTCAGTAATCCAACAATTGGTATCATAGCAGGTTCCTTCAAAAATCAGATTAACCACTGAAAGGTAGATCATGGAGAGTACCAACTCGTATAAAAATGGAATACCATAGTTTGATGGGAAAAAGTATGTGTTTTCGAGCATAAGGATGAAGACATATATACAGGCACAAGGATTTCAAGTGTGGAAATCAATTGTAGATGGATACACATCACCAACAGTTCCACCAACAAATGACAAAGCAGTGAAACTCGGTGAGAATAATTCCAAAGCCAAAAATGCAATTTTGAATGGTCTCAGTGATACGGTATTCACCAAAGTTGCACATTGTAAATCTTCTAAAGATATTTGGGACAAGCTTCAAAATATTTATGAAGGAGATTCAAAAGTCAAAGTAGCAAAGATTCAAACTTACAGAGCTCAGTTCGAACAACTAAAAATGAAGGAAGATGAAGATATCACAATGTACTTCTTATGAGTTGATGAAACAGTGAATCCAATCATAGGATTGGGAGAAGAAATCAAAGAATTTGTAATTGTTAAAAAGGTACTAAGATCTCTTCCTATGAGATTCAACCCTAAGATATCAGCACTAGAAGAAAGATTGGATCTAAACTCAATAAGCATGGATGAACTGCATGGAATCTTCACAGCATATGACACGAGAAATGAACAGGAAAATCCAGATGTAAAAGAAGCATCCTTCAAAGCATCCAAAAGATCAAAGAAAAAAAAATGAATAAGAAGAATATAGCAGCAGCAACGACGTCTCGTAAGATGATGAATAAGTGGCCAACTTCGTCAAAAGACTGAACAAGGGAACCAACAGTAGGTATAGAGGTAAGCTTCCTTTAATTTGTTTTAATTGTGATGGTATTGGTCATTTTTCTAACAAATGTCCTCATAAGAAAAAGAGCAATGATGAAAGTTACTCAAAAGGAAGACAAACATATAAAAGTAAAAGAACTACAAAGAAAGTTTTCAAGAAAATCTTTTGCACCAAAGAAGACATCTCATCATCAGATGAATATGAAGTCAGTGACAGTGAAACAGGGAGAGTTATATTCATGGCAGTAGAAAACTCTAATAAAGAAGACTCCGAAGAAGAATATGAAGAAACATATGAAGAAGAAATTGAAGAGGAAGAAGTTGACTTCCGAGAAGAATTAATGAGTGCCTTAGAAGCTATCAGAAGAGAAAATAAGAAAAACAATAAACTACAAGTAGAACTAGATAAGAAAAAAAACAGTCAAGAACTAAAACAAATGATCACAAAATTGAAGGTTCAAATAGAAGAAGATAAAAGAATTGAATAAGCACTCAAAGAACAACTAGAAGGAAAGGAAATGATCATTGGAAACCTGGAAGAAGATATTTTCACACTAAGAAAGGATATTCAAAAGAAAAATATGCAAAATAGCTCAAAATTTATAGATATTATTATCAGCAGTAAAAAATCTCATCTTGACAAGTCCTGACTTGGATACAATTAGATAGAAAAAGGGATCAAGCTCCAAAACAACAGAGCAAAAAATAAATCCAAAAAGCTATGCAGAAACAATCAAAGGGGATAAAAAGATATACAAGGAAGATTACAAGGACACTCCTCCACCGAGAAGATTCAGATTTCAAAATCGACAACAGATAGATGGGCCTCAAGAAGAAGAAGGATTCATAAGAGAACCTCCTTTCAGAAGATCTTCAACTACCATAGCTAACAATAGGAACAATAACTACTTTGAGAGCCATACACAAAGGAGTTATTCAAGAAAACCTAGTGAAACACGGAGGAGAAGTTACAACAGGTTTGAATGTTTGAGCACTAAAGTTGAATGTTACAAATGTAAAAATTTTGGACACATGGCCAAAAATTGCAGAATGACAGTCCCTCCTAAAGAACCTCGACAAAGTCACAGAAAAGAACCTCAGAAAATGACATGGATAAGAAAGCAAGATCAGTATCGCAATGAAGAATGCACAGTCACCCTACAAGATAAACAGAAGAAACGTGGTTGGTATGTTGATAGTGGATGTTCAAAACACATGATAGGTGGTAGAGACAAGTTTCTTACAATACGAAAGGAAAGAGATGGATAAGTCTCATTTAGAAATGATGATTCAGCCAAAATCATTGGAAAATGCACAGTCCGAATTGGGAACTGTTATTGGACAAATCGGTAGGTGCAGACACTAACAGAGCTCCCTAGATCCACCTAGATCTAGAACAAAATAGGATAGGACACGACTCTTTCCCTAAGTTGTGATCATTGAATCTACAGATGAGAAGAAACGAGCGACATACCTTCGTATCGCTTCCTAGGTCTTTGTTGTTCCCGCTTCGCTCCGGTGCTCTTATGAGGTCAAAAACAAGACAACACAAACCAACCAAAGTGAAGACAATAAAGTATATTCAATGTCAACCTATGCATATGATCAAGGAATTACACAATAAAGTAAGAGTGACTTTATGGGAAAGGGGCATGTCGTTGTATCATATTAATTGAAAGTAGAAGATACAACACGATTGCCTTGATGTTGCAAGCTTCCTTTCAGTGACCCTTGGTTCCAACACACACACTGGCTCTGTACTTGCATGAAGAAGATCCAAAAACTATTGATAGATCAAATAGAGCCTTCAAGCTTCTATCCAAGCAGGGTTCTTCACACAATTCTTTCACCAATTCTTCATTCAATCTTACTTAACCTTTTCCATGAGAAACCTTTTAATATATAGGAGAAGGAGAGATGGTTACATGGATGAGGATGATCCCATCAAATCTGAGAAGTCAGTGGAATGACAACCATGCGAATGCCAACTCATTTTCTAGAAGATTCCCTTCTAGAACCCTCAAGACCTCTTCTCCTTTCCAAGATTAAAAATAGGTTTGCACCCTATATATGGAGTAGAATGCGAGAAGTCTGCACCCTAAGTGTGGGTGGTCTGTGAGAATGAATGATTATCGCACCCTAAACCATAGGCAGCCTACGAACTCATCTTAAAAATACGTTTTTGGAAGAAGATAGGATCATATTTTCTCAGGCAAAAATTCCTTGTTGGGAGCCTGAATACATCACTGTTGAGACACCACCAGAGTGACCAAAATCACGTGTAACAAGAACAAGAATGAAAAGGAAAAAAATGTTCTACTAGTAGAAGATATGAAACATAATATTTTAAATGTGAGTCAAATGTGTGACCAAGGTCATAAAGTTACATTCGATTCACAAAAGTGTGAGATAAGAAAAGAAGGTTCAGGGAAATTGGTCGCTATAGTTGCAAGAACTTCAAGCAACATATATGTGTTAAGCGAAATTGGAAATGAAAAGTGTTATGTAGGAAAGGAAGATGAAAGTTGGCTATGGCATAGAAGAATGGGTCACATGCATTTTGATAACCTTGTCAAAGTCAGAAAAAGAGAAGAAGTCATAGAAATGTCTCGGATCAAGAAACCAACTAACACTTTATGCCAGTATTGCCAACAAGGAAATAAAACAAAGACCAGGTTCAAATCAAAGGAATATTCCATAACAAAACCACTGGAAATTGTGCATATTGATCTAGTTGGACCAACTACAACAAAATTCTTAAAAGGTGAGAGATACTTTATGTTATTACTTGATGATTATACAAGAATGATTGTAGTTTACTTTCTCAAGAACAAGTCAGAAGCTTTTGAAAACTTCCAGATCTACAAGGAAATGGTTGAGAATGAGATGGATTCAAGAATCAAATGCTTAAGATCAGATAATGGAGGATAATTCACCTCAAAGGAATTTATGGACTACTGCAGCAGTCAGGGAATAAAAAGACAATTCTCCATCGCTAGGACACCTCAACAGAATCAAGTTGTTGAAAGAAAGAATAGGACAGTAAAATAAATGGCTCGAACAATGATAATGGATTCAAAGTTGTCAGATATTTTTTGTACACAGACAGTGCATATAGCAGTTCACATTCAAAACAAAGTAATTCTCAGAAACAACACTGATAAAACTCCCTACGAGCTATGGAAAGGAAGACCAGCAAATGTGAAGCACTTAAGAGTTTTTGGAAGCAAATACTACATCAAAAGAGAAGATGGAAGAATGAGAAAGTTTGACTCTCGTGTGGAGAAAGGAATACTTGTTGGTTACTCAAGTACAAGGAAATCATACAAGTGTTACAATCTAATATTAAACAAAGTTGTGGAAAGCATCAATGTAACAATTGATGAAACAGACAGACCAGAATCAAAGGAAGAAGAAAACAAATCAATGGAACAACTTTTTGAAGAAGAATATGAAAAGAAGTAGAAGAGGAATATGAAGATGAAGAGAATCCGACAGAAGTAGAAGAGAAAGTTCAGCAAGTATCTCCAAAGACACCTAGAAAATGAGTACAGAAGAATCATCCTTCAGATCATATTATTGAAAACAAAGATGCAAGAGTTGAGACTAGAAGAAAAATCCGTTCACCAGAACAAACACACCTAGCACTCTTATCTACAATTGAACCAAATTTTTTTTAAGAAGCCAACAAGGATGAATTTTGGAATAAGGCCATGGATGAAGAATTGGATCAAATAGAGAAAAATGACACTTGGTAATTGGTTCCAAGACCAAAGAATAAGAATGTGATCGACACAAAATGGGTTTTCAAGAATAAATTGAATGAATATGGACAAGTTATAAGGAACAAATCTAGATTTGTATGTAAAGGATATGCACAGATTGAAGGAATCGACTTTAAAGAGACATTTGCCCCAATTGCCAGAATGGAAGCAATCCGTTTTCTTTTAGCTTATGCATGCTCCAAAAATGTTAAAGTATATCAGATGGATGTAAAATCATCTTTTTTGAATGGGGAACTTGAAGAAGAATTATACATTGAACAACCAGAAGGATTTCAGTTGTCAGAGAACACAAACTATGTGTGTAAATTAAATAAGGCCTTGTATGGTCTAAAACAGGCTCCTAGAGAATGGTACTCCAGACTGGAGAAGTATCTGCAGCATGCAGGGTTCAAAAAAGAAAGTGCAGACAACTACCTCTACATCAAGTTAAGTCAAGGTAATATTTTATTAATTGAAGTTTATGTTTATGATATTATTTTTGGTAGTGATGATGACAGGTTAAGCCAGAAATTTGCAAAAGACATACAGAATGAATTTGAAATGTTGTTACTTTTAGAAATATTCTTCTTTCTGGGATTTCAGATACATCAAAGAAACCAAGAAATTTTTATTTCTCAAACCAAGTATATCAGAGAAATGCTAAAGAGGTTCGGAATGGAAGATTGCAAACTAGTTATCACTCCCATACAAACCAGTTGTAAGTTGAGAAAAGATGATGATTCGAAGTCTACAGATTAGAGGCAATATAGGTCAATGATTGGCAGCCTACTATATGTGACAACATCTAGACCAGATGTAATGCAGCCAGTTGGACAGGTGGCGCGATTTCAAGTAACACCAAATGAATCACATGTATTAGCATTAAAGAGGATCTTTAGATATCTCAAAAGAGCAGAAGAGTTTAGATTATGGTATCCAAAAGGAAATATCTATCACGTATTGCCTACACAAATGCATATTTGGTAGGTTGTATTGATTACTGACGAAGCACCAGTGGAGCAACGTTCTACTTAGGTGAGTGTTTGGTATCATGGCTAAGAAAGAAAAAATCATCAGTATCTCTATCTACAGCTGAGGCAGAGTATATTGCAGCAGCAACATGTTGTACACAGGTTCTTTGGATGAAGAAAACTTTGACAGATATACAGGCTGAATATGATGAGCTCATTCCAATATATTATGATAATACAAGTGCCATCAGTATCTCAAAAAACTCGGTGATTCACTCCAATACGAAGCACATTCCAATCAAGTATCACTTTCTACGGCAATAGGTTGCAGAAAAGAACATCAGAGTTGAGTATGTGAACACAAAAGAACAAGTGGTAGACATCTTTACAAAACCACTTCCACGGGAAGCCTTTGAATATCTTCGCCAAAGACTTGAAGTTATTTCTACTCCAAAATGAATGTTTTTTGAATGATTTTTGAATGCTTATCTTATATGTCTTAGATGTACACGAGGAATCACCATAAGAGGACAGTTCAGTTAGGGGGAGCATCCACGGATGGAAATATACCTTTGCCATTGATGACAATGGAGGAGAGATTTATCAGATGCAGAGGACAGAGGCATGGTTCTAGGGGGAGCAGATTTATCAGATGCAGATGATAGGGGCATGATTCCAGGGGGAGCAGATTTATCAGATGCATAGGACAAAGGCATGGTTCCATGGGGAGCATGAGTGATATGATTTCAGTATTGCATCAAAGTGTTGCCATCAATTCCAAAGGGGGATATTGTTGATTAAGGTTGGTTTTCATTGATGTCAAACCTTGAAGAAATCCCCGTAGCACAAAGGTTTGGGTAATGGACCCAATATTGTTTGATGTAAATATGAATCATTATTGTTTTGTCATGGTTGATAAGAAGTAAATATGGATGAACTCCAAAGTGGTCACCTTATGGTGTAAGCCCTTGCAAGAAAACGCTTTGCAGAGTAAGAGAACCCATGCTTAATTGTGGAATAATGAGATGAAGGACAATGAATTTTTCAGGGAAACTATCCTAGATGGATAGTTATTTTCATTCAATTTTCGGTGGTATGTAGAACGTCACAGAACTCCTCATGGTTAGAGAGTTATGACCATGTGAAGTTGGAGAACCCAGGTTTGGGTAATGGACCCAAATTTGTTCGATGGATAATGGTATGAATTTTTCTATATTTGAAGGTAATACTATTTTAGATGGATAGTACATGTCATTCCATTTTTGGTGGTATTTGGAACGTCACATAACTCCTCACGGTTTGAGAGTTATGGTCTTACGAAGTTGGAGGACCCTCAGAAGTCATCTAGAAGCCCCAAAAGGTCAACGTAGTTAAAGTGGTTTAAGTCATTTTAGAAGGTAAATAATAAAGTGAAGTGATGAGTGTATTATAATTCAAATTGAATACAAAATAAATTATTTCAATAATAAATTTAATGGAGAAATTAGAAGTGGGTTAACCCTAAAATAATAAAAGTGGGCCAAGTGACCTAGAATATGTTTTTAAGAAAGCTACTTTGAAAACATATCCAAGTATTTGTGGTAAAAAATTCAGCTTGTGGGTCGTTTTATTTTGGGATTTACACTCCGTGGAAAATAGGGTTTGTGGCTAGTCTTGAAACTAGTTAAAAACAGGTGTTTCAAGTAAAAATGTCATAACTTCTTCATAACAGATCCAAATTCAGTGAGAACAAATGTGTTGGTTAGGGTACCATCTGTAGTATTTTGTGTAACAGTTTCATATCAATTCAATAAAAAAAAATTGCGGGGCATGCTATACAAGGTCTCTCTCTAGAATAAGCCAGAATTCAGCAAGGTATGCCATTTTTTTATATAACTTCTTTTCTGAGAGGTTCCAAGTAGTGAAACCTAGAGAAATTGCATAAAAAACACTGAAGAACATTGTGTATCAGTTTCATATATTTATACATTAAAGGTTCAAAGTTATGATTACTTCAAGTTAGGGTTGTTGACTAATCCAAAACTAGGCATGTGAGACTAAAGAAAAATTTGATGAAAATGCTAGTCTCTTTTTGTTAAAGTTAAGGAAGATTTGCAGAAATGTGATCATATAAACCATGTCTATTACAGAGCTACAAATCATATTTGGATGATGAAATTGATGAGGTCTTTTGGTTGAGGTACATGTTGAGTACATGGTTGAGACAAGTATTTGATGAGTTGGCACATATATGAGGTGTATAGTTGATGATGTTGGTACATATTGATGAGTCATAGTTGATGAGTAGTTGAAACATGATTGGTACATACTTGGTATATGGTTTGATCCACTTGTTTATGGTACAGGTTGATTACAGGTTGTTTGGTACAGGTTGGTGCATGGTTGATGCACTTGTTTATGGTACATGTTGATTACAGGTTGAGGTATAGGTTGATGCATGGTTAATGCATGGTTCAGATTTATTGGTATAGGTTTACAGTGGTATAACTCATAGTGATAGTGTGACAGTGGTTCCATCATTCTACTTCTACTTCAGAGTGGCAGGACGGGGCAAGGATAGGTGGTTGTAGCCACCTTCTGATTGTAGCCGGAGAACATAAGGGGTTGTAGCGTCCTTCTGGTTGTAGATAGAGAATTGGAGAGTTGGAGCTTCCCTTAGGTTGTAGCCTAAGAAACTAGGGGGTTGGAGCCTCCTTCCAGTTGTAGCTGGAAAACAAAGGAAGTCGGTACTTCCAATGAATGTAGTTCTTCAAGACATATAAAAAAAATAATTATGTGGTTTTCTCCCGATTTGGGTTTCCATGTAAAACATTGGTATACTGTGTATGTGTGTGATTGTTTATTTCTTACTGGTCATTATTGGATAATAATTCTAGATTGATATAACATTTGAAAAAAAAGGATTATGATCATGTTATTACTAATTCACCCCCCCTCTCAGTAATCCAACAATACCTACCGTTGGTTCCCTTGTTCAATCTTTTGAAAAAGTTGGTCACTTCTTCATCATCTTTCGAGATGTCATTGTTGTTGCTATGTTATCCTTGTTGATTTTCCTTTTTCTTTGATCTTTTGGATGCTTTCAAAGCTGCTTCTTTTACATCTGGATTTTCTTGTTCAGTTATTATTTCATATGATGTGAAGATTCCATGCAGTTTGTACATGCTTATTGAGTTTATATATGATCTTTCTTCTAGTGTTGATATCTTAGGGTCAAATCTCATAGGAAGAGATCTTAGTACCTTTTGAACAATTATAGATTATTCGATTTCTTCTCCCAATCCTATGATTGCATTCATTGTTTCATCGATTCGTAAGAAGTAGGATGCAATATTCTCATCTTCCTTCATCTTTAGTTGTTCGAACTGACCTTTGTAAGTTTGAAGCTTTGTTGCTTTGAGTTTTGAATCTCCTTCATAAATATTTTGAAGCTTGTCCAAAATATCTTTAGCGGATTTACAATGTGCAACTTTGGTGAATATTGTTTCACTGAGACCATTCAAAAGTGCATTTGTAGCTTTGGAATTATTCTGATAGAGTTTCACTACTTTGTAATTTTTTGGTGGAACTGCTAGTGCTTTGTATCCATCTACAATTGATTTCCAAATTTCAAATCCATGTGTCTATATATATGTATTGTAATGTCCCTCACCTCTCTAAGAGGTGGGGGACAATGATCCCAAGCCAAATTCTTTCTTGGAATCACTAACTACTACTAATTTATTGAGTTTTTAAGTGTATACAATATTCATCAACACATGGAGATCACAATATATTCAATATATAGAAGCACAAGCAAAGATCTGACCTTTTTATTATGAGCAATGTAAGATCAATACAATAGGTGGCCGATCTGGCATAAACCTCAGATGGTCGTACAAGCAATAGATATGAGCTTCTACAAAACACTCCCGCCAATACAAAATGAGCCTCCAAAGGCTGGATATACAATGAAGACTAAATCAAACAGATCTGAGCCGTACTAATGCTCAACCTCCAAGCTGGAAAGTGCCACGTCTTGCTAGAATGCTGAAGCCCTGAATAATTCTGCCCTGCTACCAAAAGTGTCCTATCATCCTGAGAAATATGCCAAATGATAGATCAGGCAACTGCAAGGAAAACCCAGATGTCCAAATTCCCAAATCCACTCTCGAACTCAGTAGATCTGAATTCTCCACTGAATGGTGTGCCCCATTGGATGACTGAAACCCTAGCTGGTTTGACCCTGATGAAGGAGATCTCCAAATGATCTGAAACTCTCCAAGAATATAG
>ML801427.1:268987-281648 GCA_009831015.1 Picea engelmannii | reverse complement strand
AGTCCTCTCCTGCAAGATCTACCTCGCAGTGTGGTCCTTCATCATCTTTATTCTCGAGCTCCAGATGAGTTGGAATCTCCTCTGCAGAGGACAAAATTGACACCTAAGAAATATTCGTTATGGTTGGATTCACAAGGAGAAGAGAAAATTTGGAAAGGTATCAAAGCTACTTTGGATGATTATGCTGCAAAGATTAGTGTCAGAGGAGATAACAAATTTATCCCTGTATATCCTCTTATGCTACAATTGGGCTCCCCGCTGGCTGGAAATACTCCAGGGTCTAAAGGATATTGATTGTCAAGTATGCAGAAAAATTGGTTGAATCTGGCATCTGCATTATCTCATTTGGGAGATGCTTATCAAGATTTGTTTTGGTCTTTTGAAGCAATCTAGAAACATTCAATTACATTGCATTGGTCTTTTTTGGGTCTGGTGCTTTGCTCTCAATGATTTTGCTGTATAATCTATATGACACTGAAAACAGAATTTTCACATACGAGCAACAGACATCAATATACTATGAAGCTCTGCATAATGTCAATAAGAGGATGATTCCCAGAGACGGAGAAAAATGCCTAAAAAGGTGCAGATCAAGGAGAATGTGGATGCAACTAGATATTATCAAGTTCACCCTCTTACTGTCATTGTTCATGTCTATGATGATGAACTGACTAGTGGGACAAAGCCTAGCAAATTGGTTACTCTGAAATTTGAATACTTGCTAAAGATGCATGTTGTTTGTGTTGGGGTTGATGATATGCGAGGAAGTAGTGAGAACAATTTTCTTATAAACTTGTTTCCAGATAACACTGGGATTGAGCTTCCTCATTAGATAGCTAAACTGTTTTCAGGTCTCAACTTTGCATATGCTGAGAAAAGAGCACAAAGGCAATTTAAATGGGTTCAACACTTGGCAGGCATTGAATTTTTGCCCGAAGCTCCTCCATTTCTTGCTGATAACATATCTGGAATTGACGAAGCTGCAAAGGGTGCATCAACTTTGGCAGGGCTGAATATATATAGACAACTGCATCTGTGCACTGTTTTTGTTGAATACCATATCTGCATTTGGCATTGGCTACAAGATCTATGGATTTACAAATATCTGTTACCATTCATTTTATCCTCCTTTTGTATATGTAACTTTTCTTGCAGGTCTTTTCCAGGAAGAAGATTTACACTTGAAGGATGTCTACTATTCTAAGTTGAAGGATTTTATGGGAAAATTCGAAAGTTACAAACAACTACATTATCCATAGCACTCACAAGCCTGATGTGTTGACTCTTCCTGTTGAGTTCAAGGACGACAACATTCTAGATGTGGGAATTCTGAAGATCTCACCACCGATGATGAAAGTGACTGGCTCTGTGAAGGCTGCAAGTTGCAGCAAAATGCAAGTGTCAAGACAATTGAGACACCTCCAAACTTGAGAATGGTGTTGAAGCCAACATTCTTGACTAGTAGGAAACATAACTATGGTTGAGTCACATGCTTTGACTCTATATCTATATGTTCATCAATTGCACGCATAATCCCTGGATTTGAAGGACCCATCAACAGTCAATTATGGCAAAGTCTGGACCGGTCTTAAGGTCCAAGGTTGATAGTATTTGGTACTTGGAGGTGCATCCAGAGGTAGCAGACCTATTCGAGCAAGAGGAGAATACAAGTTCAGTCAGAGAGAAAGGAGCTTCGTCTCGCAAGCCCTGAGGTATTTTCACTCTTGCAGGTAATCGGGATTCATCAAATTTTGATTTTGGGTAAGTTTCTGTTTCGGTGGTTTAGGCGAGCCTATGTGTGCTCATTAGCCTCCGAAGAGGCTGAATGAATCCATGCCCAATACTAAAGGCACAAGGTCTACTAATTTCTTGGAGACCTCACAGGGAGGTATCCATCCCAGTTGGAGCCAGATGTTAGCGATAAAAAACTCACCAGCATTTTTGAAAGAACGATGCCTAATATTGTAGGGAAAATTTGAATAGCTTCCCAGACTCCAAATGAAGATTTGAAAGAACCATTGGAAAGCTTAGGATTTGTATATGTCGATCGACTATTTAAGCATGCAAAACGGGCTCTCCATGACCGAGAAATTTTATTTTGAAAAAATCTGCGCTTTCACTAGCGTAGAAGGCAAAATTTTAACTAGTTAGCTGTTGAAAGCTACGCCTTTCAATAGCTAAGGAGCAGATTTTCGGGTAAGTTAGCTGTTGAAAGCCTGTCATGGACAGAATAGCCAAATTTTTTCCTAGATCAGGATTTTTTGGGTTAGAATGGTTTGAAAAGGTTTCAAATAGATAGGTGGTGAATTATCAAGTCAAAATCTGAAGGCCATTCTTGGGGATGAAAGTCAAAAGGGAATTTTTTGACTAGATTTGGTCATTTTCAAGAGCAAAATGATAGGGATTTTTGGCACACATCATCAAATTCGAATTCCATATTTGGAGGATCAGATCAAACAGACTTGGAAGGCTAAGATACACTTCATCAACTTTCAACCACTGTTTGAAGACCAAAAGATAGAGGTTGACCTCATCTTGAGGACCTCTCCTTATCTTTTGTAAATCAGTTTTGACTTTCTATTTTTAGAATATCAGATCCATTGTTTTAGGATCTGAAACTGATTTTAAAAGGATATAAATCCAAAGACATTGGGAGCACTAAGGGGTTCAATCTTGGATACATTTGGCCTATGTACTTAGACTCTTATTTTGATATGAATCACAATTTTCTTTTGCTACTAATATAAGATTTTCTCATATGTTTCATTGCTCTGTAATTCGATTCAATTTAGCTCAGCTATTAAGAACTGTCATCTTCTTATTTGGCTCATGAATTTGAATTGAATGAACTCTTACTATCTTGTATGACCCTGCATGTTAATGTACTTGGTTTTCTAGAATAGTGTTCTTCATACCCCATTCCAAATTACTGCATCTGATTATTGGTTTCTAAAAGCACTGGTTCATTCAAATGCATGATAAGTTGTCCTTCTCATTAGCCATCCTCAGTCATCCCATTGATCCACACACATTGATTATTGATTTCTTAATTTACCAAGCATCCTTAGCCTACAACCCTAAGGAGTTTCTTGGAGCGATAACACATACATTTCGTAATTCATCCTCTATATCTTTGTGCAAGGGTGGGTCAGGTTTCTTCACTAATAGTTTTTCAGGGTAGGGTGGAAGATTAACTTGTTGATGTACTCGTACAGACTGAGAAGTGATTGGAATAGGAGGGGAAGTCTCTTCTTCTACAGGGATAGTTTGAGTGTTTTCTTCTTCAAAAGGATTATCATTTTCTTCTTGAATTATTACTCCAGGATTTGATTGATTTACAGTTTTCCTTGATCGCAGTTGAATTTCATAGGTGGGAAAGGTTTGAACTTCTGTATTTTTCCCAGGGTGGGTGGGTTGATTATTGGGGTTAGGGATTGGCTGGGCATGGATTTCTATTGGTCTCAGAGGGTTGTGGGCAGCTTGGTTTTGTGGCTGTTGATTGGCATTTATAGGTACTTGTTGCTGCTGGTTAGGGTTCAAGGGGGTTGTAAATTGTTGTTGTATAAGAGGTGGGAGTAAAGCTTGCATCTGTGGTGGGTTAAATCCAGGTAGTAATTGGGAAATGTTTGTAGGATACTGTGGATATGTAGGGTAAGGGGGATTCCCATACACAGGCCCCCTCCAACCTTGTTGCCAAGGTTGAGTTTGAGCTTGCTGAGGTGTCCATTGTGGATAGATCATTGGGGGAGGACCCCATTGTTGTTGTTGATATTGTGCATTAGGGTCATAAAATGCATTGGGGTTTTGTTCTCTCCAAGGTCTTCTAGAAGCGTATGATTGTTCTTGTGAGACTCCTCCTCCCCTATACATGGCTTGTAGTTCAAGCAAAGTTGGACACTTAGATGTGGGGTGCTCTAGTGTACACAGGCCATAGATTTCTATGACATTTAATGGACATTCTTTCTCACCATGGTTCTTTCGGCATCTAGGATAGAAGATTGCTAAAACAGTCTCTTCTTCTTGTTTCTTTTTCAGTTTAAGGGTATCTAACTGGTTACTGATTATTCTCAAGATGTTTGTTTTAAAGTTCTCTAATAAGTTTCCTAACTCAATTCTGGTGACAGTTCCTGAGTTTTTTCTTGTATTTCTGCTAAAAGAATCTCTTGGTGCTTTGCCTATTTTAGCTTTTCCTCTTGAGTATCTTCTACAATAATCTGCAATCTCTACAAAAGGATTTTGGTGCACATCTCCTAAACTTAACAAATTTAAAAATTCTATGCAGTCATCTCTAATACCCTTCAAAAATACGGTTCTTACTACAGCTGGGTCTATGGTGAATAATTTTGATTTCTAGTAGTTGTATAAGAACCTTTCTAAGTAGTCTTCATGGCTTTCATCTTCTGTTTGCTGCATTTTAAAAATGTCATTCTTAGCATTATCCTTACGATAGTCTTGGTATTTTTGTAAAAATGTGTCTTTCATCTGATCCCAAGAGAGGATTGTATTTTCTCCTAAGCTCATGAACCATCTTAAGGATGAATCCTTCATTGTAGTAGGAAAGAGCTTAAGTTTTTGGGCATCATCTGAATAGTTATAGCTTCTACATAATATGTCAAACTCGAATAAGAATAAGTCTAGATCTTCAGTTGACATACCTCTAAAAGTGGATAACGATGATAGTGGGATGTTTTTCATGCTGATGTTTCCAGAGATATCCAAGATTAGAAACCCAAAGGTCTTAGTATCAGTGGTTGCATTTCCTTCTTCTTTTTCCATTCCACTGATAGATGGTTCAAAAATTGGATTTTGTGTGTCTCCTGAACATTCAACAGATTCTCGTTCTGCCTGCCCCAATGCTGATTCTTTCGTTTTAGGTTCTTCTCCCGGAGCCTCGCTGGCTCCCCTTGAACTTTCTCCTAGTGGAATTTTTCCTGCACCAATGTCAGTTGGATTAGTGGGGGGGGGGTTGTTTTTGAACCTTTAGAGCTTACAAATCTACCCTTATTATCTCTATATCTATGCATAAAATGGAAATTTGATTCTTAACTGAATTGAAATCCTAATTCTATCTAGAAGGTAAGCAGGCAACTTAGCTTCGGAGAACCAAACTCTAGTGGCCGCGTGGCTCTTCACTCACGTCTTAAATGTTTTATCCTCCTCCCTCAAGCAACCTTTAAAATAATTCAAAAACTATGCAAACAACCTAAGCTAAAAATCACTTCCTACCGTTTGCAACTCCCCGACAATGGTGCCAAAATGTTGTGCTACTTATATGTGTAATATAATGCACTCATTAATTATCAATTCAGGATTTGTAATCAACAGAGTTACAAGACACCAGTAAGGAAGGTAATTCTAATGTCATGAGTATAGAACTATTCTAGATTATGCATGATGGAAACAAAACAAACTAGTAAATCAAAACACAATTTGGTTGTCTTTCATAGAGAGGCTATCTACTCCATTATGGCACATGAAAGTATGAAGTGGAGTTCTTTTGAAAAATAAATTCTACTATCTGACCCATAAAACTAACTATGCAATCACACTTTTGAAAGGGAAATCACACATCAATCATCAAGACATACATGGGTAGTTCAATAATCAATATATTGAGTATGTTGTGGTTCACAATGTGTTGTTGTAAACTTCACTAGTTCCCCATCAATTATGTCTGACTACTGCTGCCAACATCCATGTCCATGAAACAAAATCAAATTCATAAAAATGGAAACAAATCATATGCAAAATAGAATAAGTAAAGATCTCTAAACAATTGAAACCTAAACTGGACTATACTGCTATCCTCTAAAAGGGTCAAAGCTTCAACTAGTCTAACATTTATACTATTGAAATCACAAAATGTTGTGATACTTATATATGTAATATAATGCACTCATTAATTATCAATCCGGGATTCGTAATCAACAGAGTTACAAGACACCAGTAAGGAAGGTAATTCTAATGTCCTGATTATAGAACTATTCTAGATTATGCATGTTGGAAACAAAACAAACTAGCAAATCAAAATGCACTTTGGTTGTCTTTCACAGAGAGGCTATCTACTCCATTATGGCACATGAAAGTATGAGATGGATTTCTTTTGACAGATCAATTCTTCTATCTGACCCGGAAAACTAACTATGCAATCACACTTTTGAAAGGGAAATCACACATCAATCACCAAGACATAGCATGGGTAGTTCAATAGTCAATATACTGAGTATGTTGTGGTTCACAATGTGCTGTTGTAAAATTCACTAGTTCTCCATCAATTATGTCTGACAACTGCTGCCAACATTCATGTCCATGAAACAAAATCAAATTCATAAAAATGGAAACAGAGCATATGCAAAACAAAATAAGTAAAGATCTCTAAACAATTGAAACCTAAACTAGACTATACTGCTATCCTCTGAAAGGGTCAAAGCTTCAACTAGTCTAACATCTATACTATTGAAATCAACTACTAACACTAATCTATAAGGATTCTGACCTTTGTTGGGTGGTGGGCCCTTGCCGCTTCAACAGGTCAGCGACTAGAGTCTATAGTAAGCTTTCTTTCAATCCACACATTCGTTTTACTCAAATTTCAAAACATAGAATTAAACTATGCTAACAACTCAACTCACATTCATTCATAAATGATCAAGACCTGGAAATAAATGGAATCCTTCTATTAAACTTCAACTCAAAATCTATTCTGCAATATGTAACACTGCTTCACATACTGTGTTATGCTAACTCTCCACTACCTCCACCATCCTTGCCATGACTATTTAAACAGTTTTAGTCGTGAAACACAAGGAGGTGAAATCTTTAGAAAATCAGTCAATTATCAAATTTATATATTCGGTTACATATTTTAAGCTCACGAAGTGTATGAGGATGAAGAAATAAACAAACAATCTTATCATATCCTTGCTAGAGATTTAATGATTCAAAAAACATCCAACAATTATCTTTGATACGATTTGGAGTTAAACTTCGTATATTTTGCTTCCTGTATTGGTACCGGATCTTGATAGTTGAGATTCGGTAAATGGTACCGGATTCAAACAATATGCAAGTGGATGGTACCAGACTAGAACAGTCTGCGGCCGTTGGTACCTGATCGCGATAGTGGATGGTTTGGTACTATATCTGAATGGAAGGTGCGCTTGGTACCRGATTCRGATAGTGGCAATTTGGCGCATAAGTATYGGATGGCTGAGATGGTACAGAAAGGTTGGACTCATCTAGAGGTCAAAGGTTACACATGGCAAATTAAAAAACTAGTACATGAAACATTTAGTCTCCTAGCTCAATAAACCACAAAAATGCATGAATTAATTATACTTTACCTTATGACCTCATCAATGGCTAATGGTAGTGTTCTTTGTCATTTATCCAAGCTTAGGTAAGCCAAAAAGGTATAGATGAGGAGTATAATAGGGTAGTGGGGAAGTCAATTTAGAGGCTCAATAATGGCTATGGATACATGTTTAGATACAATCATGAAGATACGAAGGATAGCTCAATGGGTGTGTGCATTCTCATGTATGATTGACTAGATGACTCAATGATGGAAGGAATGATGGAAAAAGATGGGAAAATGTACTAAGTCCCAACAATATGTATGCATGTCCCCAACTTGACACTTGTCATGTTGGGAGCTACTTTGGCTCACTTGTCCCCAACTTTGGAACTTAGGATAAAATAATTATTCATACTTTATGATTTAAGAAATATTAATATAATATTCCTTTTTGGCTTAAGCTCCCTAGCTTAGCCCTTTTCCTTAACTTTTAGCCCCACCCTTTCCCTAACTAGTGGAGTTTAGTCGCCCATACTCTTTTATCGTGGTCGGTCTGCGTGCAACGATGTATTTTATATTAATGATGAGACATATACAAAAATAGGCTCACTGGACTTTAACATCTAGGCTCTCTGGCCTAATCAAAACATAAGCATCCTAGCTTATAATAACTGGCTCACCAGCCTATAAAATGAAAGATATACACAAAAGTCTTCCTAGCCTCAAAATCACACGCACTCAAGTTGTTGTGCACGGTATCCAGGAATGTGCACACTTCATCATTTTACTGCGCAATACAAGCACACACTATGCCATGAAATGTGCATACAAAATTATATCAAACAACTCACCAGCTTAAGTACATTTTCATTTACATTACAATTGGGTTCAGCCTAGGGATATTACAATCCCCTCCCCTTATTTATGCATTGTCCTCAGTGCATCATGTACCCATATACAAAAAAAATTCAAAAATCCTCAAAACAATGTGGGTATCCTACCTGCATTGCATCCTCATGCTCCGAAGTAGCGTCCTCAGGATTGTACCAGGTCCATTGGACCTTTACAAACCCTATGGCTTGATTCTGGAGCTATTTTATTTTCCAGTTTAGAATGTGCACCAGATGCACTTGAAAAGCGCCTTCTTTCTCCACCTGAATCACATTTCAATCAATAACATGATTAGCATCAGGTATATATTTCTTGAGTAATGATACATGGAATACATTATGAACATACATAGATGCAGGCAATGCAATCATATAAGCTACTGGACCAATCCTCTCTAGGATTTCAAATGGCCCATAATAGCGAGCTGCCAACTTTGAACAATTTCCCAACTTCAGGGAACTTCTGTTGGCCCTCACTTTCAAGAATACATGATCACCACTTTAAATTCCCTGTGAGTTCCACCCTTATCAACATAAATTTTCTTCCTGTCTTGGGCAACCTTTAAATTTTGTTTTATTTTAATCATTTGCTCCATTTCCCTGAGTAAATCTGGCCCAACCACTGCTATGTCTGTTGGGTTATCCCAACTTACTGGTGTGTTGCACTTTCTTCCATAAAGTGCCTCAAATGGGATCATCTTTAGAGATGCTTGGTACCCATTGTTATAATCAAACTCTACCAAGTGTAGGTAGTATTCCCATTTTGATGGTTTATCCATCACATACATCCTCAACATATCTTAAATCACTTGATTTACCCTCTCTATTTTTCCATCCGATTCTGGATGATACGATGTACTAAAATTCAAATTTGTTCCAAATCCATTAAATAATCCCTTCCAAAAATTTGAGGTAAATTTTGGATCTCCGTCAGACACAATTGTCTTGGGTATGTCGTGTAATCTAGCAATTTCTTTCATATAAACATTAGCAATGTTCGTTGCCTTGTGAGTGAGCTTAACTAGAATAAAATGGGAAGATTTAGTAAGCTTATCCACCACTACCGTGATAGAATCATGTTGCTTGTTTGTTGTGGGCAGTTTGGTGATGAAATCCATTGTTACAACTTCCCATTTCCACTTAGGAATGGGTAATGGCTGTAGAAAACTAGCTGGGTGTCTATGCTCAGCCTTTACCTTTTGACATTCCAAACATCTGACAATAAAATCAACAACCTCTTTCTTCATGCATGGCCAATAATATTGGCTCTTGACAGCTGCAACAGTTTTTTGATAACCTAGGTGTCCAACATAAGGTACATTATGCATTTCCCTCAATATCAAAATTTTCAATTCATGAGAATTTGGTACATAATTTTTTCCTCTGTACATGATAATTTCATCATTATCAATCTTATATTCCTCAATTTCCTGCTGCAAAATACCTTGCTTATTTTTTCCACTAGTTCCTTGTAATGCAAGTCTAATTTGGTAGCCTCTAAAATTCTGTCTTTCAAATCTGATTGGTACATGCTAATGGTTGTAGCATGCATTTCATGCACTCTTCTGCTGAGTGCATCAACCACTTTGTTCTCTTTCCCCTTGATATGTTTTATATCAAAGTTATATTCACTTAGAAATTATAACCATCTGCTTTTCCTAGCATTTAGAGTTGGCTGATCAAATAAATATTTCATACCATTATGGTCTATTCTTAGTTCAAACCTTTTCCCCATGATGTAGTATCTTCATTTCCTCAAGGCATGCACTATGGCTGCCAAATCCAAATCATGAGTGGCATAGTGTCTTTCATGCTCCTTCAACTTTCTTGATTCATAACATATAACAAATCCATTTTGAGTGAGGACGCCACCAAGTCCTCCTTTACATGTATTTGTGCATACAATGAATTCTTCATTTGGGTCTACAATCCTTAGTATTGGATCACTTTTTAATAATTGTTTCAAGTGTTGGAAATTCTTTTCACAATCCAATGTCCACTGAAACTTCACACCCTTCTTTTGTAAGGAAGTGATTAGGTGTGCAATCTTTGAGAATCCTTCAATAAATATCCTATAGTAGCCTGCAAGGCCCATGAATGATCTGACCTTTGTCACTGACCATTCTCTAATGGCTTCTATCTTCTTAGGATCCACTACTATCCCCTCCTTTGAAATGATATGCCCCAAATAATGAATTTTCTTCTGATAAAATGAACACTTTCTCAATTTGGAATACTATTTAAGCTACCTTAATAATTACAACACCATCCTCAAATGATGTTCATTCTCTTCCTTTGACTTAGACTATATAAGAATGTCATCCAAAAAGACAATGACAAACTTGTCTAAATATTCTTGGAAAACAACATTCATTAAGAACATGAAAACAATTGGTGCATTTGACAACCCAAATGGCACCACTGTGAACTCATAATGACGATACCTTGTCCTAAAGGTAGTCTTGTTGATATATTCATGTTTAATCCTTACCTGATGGTATCCTAACCTGATATCTATCCTTGAAAATATCTTGGCATCCTTCAATTGATCAAAGAGATCATCAATCCTTGGCAGAGGATACTTGTTCTTAACAGTCACTTTATTCAGCTGTCTGAAATCAATGCACAATCTTAATGTTCCATATTAATTCTTCACAAACAAGACTGGGGCACCCCAAGGTGACACACTTGGGTGTATATACCCCTTCTTCAGAATCTCTTCAAGCTACATTTGCAACTCCTTCAACTCTGGTGTACTCATTCTGTAAAGGATTCTTTGACACTGAAGATTCTCCAGGCATTAGATTTATAGAGAAATCAATGTATCTCTTTAGGCATAGTCCTGGTACCTCCTTGAATACATCCTCAAACTCTTCCAGGACTGCATGATCTTCCAAATTTGGCACCTTATCTTTAGGTGTCTCTTCTATATGTGCTGAAAATATTTGACAACATTTTATGTAACATTTCTTCAGCTGCAATGCTGAAATTTCTCGGATGGTTACTCCCCTGGAAATTCCCTGCACTTTTCTTAGGCTCCCTTCCTCATCAAAGAAATTAAATGCCTTGTTATGACAGTCTAGGATGGCATGATACTGGTCCAACCAATCCATCCCAATTAGAAAATCATAGGAACCTAAAGGCAAGATGTTCAAATCTGCCCTGGTGTTCAGTCCATTCATGTCCATAAGACATGACTTAACCATCTCGTTAACTTTTCTTTTGGCTCCGGTAGCCAGCTGCACCAACCAATATTTTCCATGCTTTCTTCTTGGCAAATGAAAAATTCCCACCATCTTAGTATCTATATAACTATGACTATCTCTTGAATCAATTAAAATAGCAATGGTTTGGTTGTTGATCATACCTTCCACTCCAATCATGTGTGACTGATAATCTTCTTTCTTGTTGTTGAGGGATGCATAGATCCTTGGAAAATTTCTACCCATGTCCTCCATTGTTTTAGCTTGTTGTACATTGTGAACAATTCTCCCTTTTTCACCTCTATGAGGAAAATCTCTGTACATATGATCTCCTCTACAACCCTAGAATTGAATAGGTGGTTGCCTTGGCCTTTAACCCCCTGTCTCAATCATTTTGGGCTCTCTAGAAGTTTGTTGTCCCTGTGGATTATTTTTGAAGAATGGTGGCTTAGCTCCCCTCTTCCTCTTATCCATATTGAACTTATTTTTGTCTTCCCAAGCATTTTGGAAAGTTGGCCTTGCTTTTTGTTGATCATATAGGAATTTAGCTCTCCTTATGGTCTCCTCCAATGTTTTGGGATCATCATACTGTATTTTTTCACTGATGAATGATGGCAATCCACTCAAATACCTTTGAATCTTAACTGTCTCATCCTTGATGAAAGAGACATACTTCAGCAGTTCTAAAAACCTTATCTCATATTCATCTATTGTCATACTTTCAAGCTTGAGTTCAAAGAACTCTTTCATTTTCTTGTCATAGTATCTCTTAGTCAAGTATTTCTTCTCAAAACACTTCTTGAATTCCCTCCAAGTAACACTTTTCTCTTTAATATGTTTCACCTTCACAAGATGATCCCACCACATGGATGCCTTTCCCTTGAGTTGATAGATGGAAATTCTACCTTATGCATGAGAAGAATAATTATGCAATTGAAAAAACTTTCTCATGCCCAACAACCATGTTTCTGCATCTTTGTCCTTTTTGTGCTCACCATTAAATTGAGGAGGTTTGATTTTGTTCATTTATCCTCGTAGTTCATCCACCCCAGACCCCTTATGATTCCCAACAGGGGATGGACTTGAGAGGCCCTGTGATCTCTTATGGGAATGCCTTGGGGAGTGGTGGTGATGTTTGCAAACACTTTTGGTTCTTCTTTTCTCATCAAGAGGCCTGTGACTTCCAAATTTTCTTGAGCCACTCTCCTTGTCCAATTTCTTTTCTATTATGTTCAAGATCTGAAATAACTTCATGTTGAAGTCATCCTGCT
>ML801427.1:257600-268887 GCA_009831015.1 Picea engelmannii | reverse complement strand
TACATTTGCAACATGCTTGATCTGTATATATCAATCTTGGAAGTCAATACTGACTTCTCTTCTAGTCTCACATAAGAATCCATATCCTAGTATTTCTTGACTGGATTTCTTCTATGTTACTGAAACAAGGGAATCTTCCCAGGATATTTCATATCTCCTAGAAGTTTTTGAAGCTATGATATAATCTTCTCACGAAATATGTCTCCCAGTCCTTGGAGATGTCTCTTCATCTGATCCTTTATGAGATCAGGCTTACTCTTTATTTCTTCTGAGTCTACAAGGACATCATCATCTCTTACAGGGTATACTTGGTGTTGAATACCAAGTCTAAATATGCAAGACAGAGTCAAGCTTCAAGTGAGCCCTTCTTCCCGTCAAGGTGGCTTCATTAACCTTTGAACAATTTTGTTGTGAGTTCTTGTTCTAATGTTTGGTCATCTTTGGATCCTTCTGCTCCTTTCAATCAATATTCATATGAGATACTCTGAATCTCAAAAGATAGCTTCTCCTTCATCTTCTTTAGTACATGAGTCTATATGGTCATGTACATAGTCTACTTCATATCTCATATACTATGTTGCCTTCTTGCAACCTTCACTATAGCTTCCTCAGGGTTATCACCTGTGACCTGAAACAAGGTCAACAAAACAACAAGCAAGAGTAATACTCTTTTGATAATAGTATATAAAACAATAGCATGAATAATCATCACAGTATCTCCTTTAGAGCTATCAGTTGTGGTCTGTTTGAAGTAAAGATCGAAAGTAAGAAATACAATACGGAATGAGGTCAAAACTCTTATAGTGTTGTGATCAAACATTCCTCCATGGCAACCTGGAACTAACACAAGAGGTTTCTCCTAAAGGAGATGTTAGTTGTATCAGTCCAATGATTACATTAATCATTTATCTCAATATGCTCACATGCTACTAAGTATAATACTTTTCAAGGAATGCTATCTCAACTATAGTGTTTACTTATAAAGGGGTAGTCATCAACTTGTCAAGTGAAACTTTGAATCGTATCAACTTAATTAATCAAACCTGGAACCTGGAGCCTTGTCCTCAATAATGAGTGTGTTTCTTTTCTTCCAAGTCTCCTTCACTCAAGATGACGAATGCTTTCTTCAACATGTCTTATGTACTAAGATAATATGATATCTTGACAGAAGGTTGGTTTAGAGGGTAAACTCCATGATATAAACTTTAATCCATCTAATACCTTGGCTTTAATTTTGACCAAAGGTTAGTATGATGGTCATAGCTTCAACATGCAACACTGATCAAAATAATGTCATAACAAATAGATGCATATCAGAATAATCAAACCTGAGTTGAATTATTCCTCTGAATGTGTTGGATATTGAGATCCTTCTAGATCTATGGCAAGATATCCCTTCTCCTGCAAATACCCTTTAAAGCTTAACCATTTAAACATGTGTGAGTACATAGCTCTGATGGAATTTGCAGGTAGTGGTACCATTTGGTAGCAGCGGTAATGATCACTGACTCTTAACAACTTCAAGGGTGAATGCAATTGGTACTGCAGCTGATACTTCAACTAATTATACAAGTACAATTGATACTGCAACTGATTCTGAGACTGCAACTGCAACTTAGGGTTTTATGAGGAAACCCTAATTTTTCAAACTTCAAAATTTGAAATTATAATTTAGCTGATAGATGCGTTGAGATGAGGCAAGTAGGTTGGTGCATTCATATTTTTGAAAATCCAAATTTTACCCCCTCAAACTTGATCAACGGATTTCTGGACTGGTGCTTCTAGTTTTCTGGTACTTCTGATACTTCTGGTACTCTGGTACTTCTGGTTTTCTGGTACTTATGGTACTTTGTGAAAACTAGGGTTTCACTTTTCAGGAGATCTACCCACTGAAAAGGTGCGCTAAAGGTGCCAAAGAATTCCTTGGGTTAGGACACACTTTTCTAGATGGTTTTGAGGCTGAAAAACTTCTTCAATAAAAGCCCTAATTTTTATGTACATCAACAATGATGTTTTTCTTCTTGTTGTGAAAGATGCTCTCTTCACCTTAGCTCTGATACAATGTTAAGGTTCAAGTTATTAGGTTTCTTTTCAATTCACTATATAACCATAGCATAGATAGGATCACTGAGAAATACACAATCACAAGAGACACATCATTTATCCTGGGAAACCCTCATGGGGGAGAAAACCCAACAAAAACTTCCTTAATATAGATAGCCAATGCAATGCCAAGAGAATAAACCAAACAATACAGAAAGTCCTCTCCCAAGTATGCACCTCTCTCTCTCTCTCTTCCTTCTTCTCCAACTGCAGCTACAAACTTGCGCTCTGATGAACAAGTGAGTGCGTGAAAAAATGAGGCGCTAGCCTCTCTTATTTATACAATCTGGCAGGCGTTGAACTGAGGTGTCTTTTCACTGGCAGGGCCGACTTCTCATTCTGGGTGGTTATAACCACTTTAATATATTCTGGGGCCGACTTCTCATTTAGCCTATTACAATTAGGGTTTGACCAATCCGCAAAAGGGGATTTGTTCATTTACAATACATGACATGATCAATCCACAAAAGGGGATTGATATAATGAATAATACATCAATAATGAATAGAATACTCTTTGCAGTTACAATATTTCAACATCCTTAATTTCCCCCATCCATGCTCGTAGAGGCTTGAGTCAAATTTTTCCCATGTGGAAATGGGTTTGTTAACACAGGAGGTTGTTGTTGCGCCAATAAATTTTGGGCCTCTGCAAGCTGAGGGCACAAGTGAGTCGGGTGGTATTTTGTGCAAAGGTTACATAGATACTTCGAATTCCTTTTCTCTATGTTTCCCCTGCCAACATTGTTGGTGGGTTTCTTATCCTGCTTACCCTTCTTTTTTCGTTGTTTTTTCTTTCCGTAAGGCTACTGGTTGGCCTTCAGGTTTGTCGACTGCACACTGTGTACATCCAATGTTTGAGTAGGGGGAGAAGCCAAACTATAGGGTTGGTTGGTCGTTGTCTACTGTATCGACAATTGTTTCAATTGATTCGACAGCTGATCAGTGGGATTTTCTTGTGTTGAACCAACGATACCATCATCATGTGGTCCAGACTTGTGTTTGGCTTTGTCAAGGATAGACCATGGTGCTTCTAGAAAAATATCGTAAAGTAAACCAGACTAAGAGTATATCAGTTCAAGCTGTTGAGCTCTCATTATTGCCTTTTCCTCAGAAAATACTCCCGACGTTGTAATGTCCTTGGATAACTGGGGTACTAAAGAATTAAGGAACCACTCCAGCAGGAAATATGAGGGGACTGGTACTTTTATCAAACTCTTCCGACATCACCATTCTTAGATGTAATCTGAGATATGATCAGCCTTCTTCTACTCAAAGTTGGCTCACAATAGGGAGGCGGCATCATATCTCACGGGTAGTTGGAAATGGTTGAGAAAACCCATTGCCAATTCACTAAAGCAATAGTATCTTGTGCGGTCAAGCTCGATGTACCATTTTGTGACACTCCTGATAAGAGTATGTTGAAATAAACACAACTGAACTGAGTCATCGCATAGAGTTTGACGAGCACCATAGCTGAAACATGGTCAGAAGATCGCCTGGATATTTGTTAGACTTACCTTCAAACTTCAGAATGTCTGAGGGAAACTTCGTCGACATGGGCAGCCAACACGGATCATGACAGATTGGGTCGTTTAACAACCTTGACAAGTCTGAAAATGTCACGTCGCCAAAAACAATAGTTTGGGATGTTGACTATGTACAGGAGGAAAGGATCCTGAAATTTGCCTGGCACCAGTTTGCCAGGAAAATTTAGGCTACTGATCAGCTTTCTAGTACATACCATGGCCTTGGCCAATGTACATATACTGGGTTTGTTGGAAAATCATCAGCTAATTCCTGTAAGTGGACATTGAGGGCTGGGTAGGGATTGCTCCCTATGTCATGTTCCAAAGATTATGGAAAGGGTTTCCCCCTGTCGATCTGACGGGCATATGTAATGAGCCTTGTCCGAGGTTCCATTGACCATGGAAGGGGTTTCCCTGGTCAACATCCCTGATGAGGGAACTACTCCCTGCCATGGATTCCAGAGTCCTTGTGAGGAGAAGACTCCTATGTTTCCCCCCTATGTAGGAATAGTACCCTACACAAGATTTTGTGGTCCAAAACTAGGGTTTCCCTCAGCCGAGACGACATCTAATGAGAAAGTGTTGTTTCCAAACATGTCGAACAAAGAGAATGAAATTAAACCCACCGACGTGGTGTAGGAAAAAGGTCCTAGACTACCTTCTCTGAACATGTTGTAGTTCATTTTCGGACCAACGGGTTACTGGGGAGTACCGCCGAGTGAGGGGGACAAAGGAGGTATATGACCTTCGCCATAAAATAAAGTGTTATAGGGGGTTGAGCTTCCCCCATGGACCCTTGGAGAGGAGCATTTGAGCTCCCTTCCCCCAAACCCATGATCTGTAGGGTGGAGTAGGTGAGGAAAGATTTTGTATCAAATTTGGGCATCCCATATGAAAACAAAGGACCTATCGCACTCTGTGTGAATGGTTCAATGATCACCTCCATAAACGGAATCAAACCGCTACCCGAAGTAGAGGTGGTCGAGACCATAGTGGTCCATATTGGAGAAGGTGGGTTAGGAGGCAGAACACCCCCACTAGTGGCAGTCGTAAAGGGAGTGTGAGCCTGTGAGGAATCCCTGACGAAGTAGCAACATTTTCTTCCATCGGTTCTTGCAGGACTATCTGACACTCATGATGTGTTACCCTTGGGGGGGCAAGCTGTATCAAAAGTGGCGCTGACAAGTCAGGGATCAGAGGGTTATATGGACCGAGATATTCCACTCCAAGGTCAGAAATGGTTGGTTCTTCTAGATACGAGTGTTKTCCTCTCAGAGTTGGCTCAGGCATAGTTTCCTRCATCCYGATCGCCTCAAATGACCCTTGTTGGTCAAGTMTTCRCTGTAACAGTGGCAGTGGTGGCTCCAAATTAACAGGCGACCGGCCTTGAASCCTTCGCGACCGACGAAGTTATTGATCTTCCACAGTGTAAGAATATCAAYRACACAATAAGGATTTTTCTAACATTAAAGACCAATCACACACTATAAAAKTTCCTATGAGACAAAGMAAGCAAACCACTAACTAGTTGGAAGAATAGTTGYGCCAACCAACACTAGAGAAACTTACTGGTGCAAGTGCAACTCGAACATGGAAGCACCATTTGGGTATTATCTGCAAAGTGTGGCCCRAGGTCTTCCCTAGATACCATGGTRTACTCCCGCAGTCACCTGTGTAAGTCCCTAAAATAAAGGCAACTAGGTTGCTAGCTCGCGAACAGTCACCAGGTGGGTACAATMAACAGTCGAGTGGAACACAATGAGTAGGGTATCAAGCCTGAAACCTACCGAGGGTATCAGAAGCAAGTGGTCTAGAAGACAACGGAGGACCTCGAACGGATTTGAGATCCACGAARCTCCKTGGAAAATGCAACGGACAGAATCCCATGACAAGTCCTCTATATGCGTTCCCCACTATGCTTGGTCCGGCTTTGGAGGGGTTATCTTCGCTACCTTTCCTCACACAACCTCATGTTTATCCCCTKTGTTAGAAGGGGGTCCCGGATAACTTTCATGTTTACTATAATTTTTACACTCTCTAGCACCGACTCCAATGTTTGTCTATAAGCCTTGAAGAGTTTCCTCTCCAACCTAATTCAAGGCTCTAGCCTAGACTAGTTGATTGACCCTACAAACATAAATTCTAGTTGATTTTAACATAGCGTTAATTTTAAATGGCTTGTTTTAAGTCAAGGAAACATAAATGAAACTAGTGGTGTGTTTTGAGAGACGAAGAAGGAGAAGCAAACGAAACTGAAAGCAAAATTACTTATATTTGACAAATAAAAATTTGCAACTAACTCTTTAACCAACTTTTCATAACTACTATTTCTAAGATCTTTTAAAACGAAATTTGTCTTGACTATGAGCTACTTAATTTTATAAGTAATCATTAAACTTAAGAAAATAACTCTTTCTCCTAAAAAGAAAAATAACTAACCCAACTACTTACCAAACTAAGAAATGAAAACTTTTTCTATTCTTTTTTTTATGCTTCAAATAAGAAACTTGAAATAAATTCTTTTTCTCTTTCTTTAAAGCAAGTGAAAGGGGAAAAAGTGAAAAGCAACTAGGCAATACTAAGAACTGGCCTTTGGCCCACTGTAGATCACAGGGAGTCCCTAAAGACACCTAACATGCTGATCAAAAAGACTCGAAGACTTGCTCAAAACCCTTCCGAACTAAACACAAAAAATCTTTAAAAATTTAACCAAACTAACATCAAACCCAGGCTTCGACTGTAAAAAAAGAGAAAATGTACTTAATCAAGAAACCTTGAGAAGTCAGACTTCAATCAGGGAAGAGGTTGACTTCCCCTTTTTAAGGAAAAAAATTCTTGACACATGCACACTACTGGTGCTTAAGCAGCATGTGTATGTATGTGGGCTATCTAACAGTAGGGTGCGTATGTATGCATGCAGACCCACTACAGGTCGCGTACACCTCCGTAAATCCTCAAAAAAGGAGACAAACAGGTAGACTAATAGGGCAGGGAGAACTAGTATAGAACCAACAAGTGACCAGAATCCATTAAAGACTCAGTAGACTCAGAAAGAAACTCAAAAGGTAAAAACCAATCAAATACTTATAAAATCCCCTAAAACCCTAGAGGTTTCCCCAGTATGGTCACCAGTTCTGCTATAGTGGGAAAACCCCCTATGGATTACACTAGGGTTCAACATGTAGGCAGATATAACCATCTAAAAGTATCCTAATTTTATAACTACCCCAAATATACCCCACATTCATACATGAAACACAAAGTGAAAAGATCATGTAACTTTACCTTTTTACTCTGCATCCATTGTCGATCCTCTCATGTTCGATATCTCCACTGAATACAAGCCTCCTCCCAAGGCTGGACTGCATTCAAAAATAGATAAACAGGAAACTACAAACATGCATCTCATATATAAATCATTGTTTATATTTTAGTATAAGACATAAATCAAATACAAATATTTGACACATCATATTTCGGGATAGAAAAAGTATTCCTTTTATTGATATCACAATGTTTACTTACAACAAAGGTCAACGACTACTCCACGAACTTGGTCCGGGCTCCTCTTCACCAAGCTCCAACTTCGCTTCCACATATCTTTCTCCTCTCACACTTCTTCTACATAAATGGCATAGGCTTATGATGGAGGAAAAAGGCAAGAATGGGAAATTCTGATGCAAATCTCACAAGGTGGCTACAATTATTTGGGGCAAGGAGGGGATGTGAAATGGTCAGAGTTTCACTATTCTTATGCTTGGCTTAGTAATGAGACCCCAACACCTCCTTTTATATGACAAAAGGATGGTTATTCGGTTGGGTGATGGGCTATAGGCGGTGGGATAGTTGGAAAACTAACCAATATCCCGTAATCTCAATGAATTCCTTGCAACATTTTTGGGTATACGCGGGTTGTAATGGTGTAGCTAGCATACGTACGCGAGTTGTAGTGGTGCAGCAAGTTTGTGTATGTGGGAAGTAGTGGTGCAGGGCGTGTACATCTTTAAAAATAGGGTTTTTAAGAAGAGTTTCTCAGTGATGGCTTGGAAAAAATATCAAGTAATAGGGCCTGATGCTAGGTATGCATGTATGGTGCAATTTAGGGTTATAACAGAAATACAGTTACTAATCATGAAAGCCTCAAGAAAGGGATGAATATGAGAAGATTTTTGTTGAAATTTGTTGGAGGGACTCTAAAAGTCCCCACAAAGCACAATTGATGAGGCAATCTCAAAGAGGGTGTTGAAAGTCATAACATGTATAGAAGTGCTCATTCCTATAAGCCATAAGGTATGAAGGGATTGGGTAAGAATACCTTCTGAAATATTTTATTATTTCAGTGATATATATAATTGAAGTTGATATGTTGTTGGATGCCATTAATACCCAAGTAGGGTATGATTCAGGAAAAGAACTAAGGAATAGAGAGAGGAAGTATATGCCAAACAAGGATGAGTTATAATCCTTGCAATAAAATGAAGGAGTAAAGAGTACCATGGGTACAATAACCAATCTAGGGAGATTGGGAATAAATATGCTCATAGTTAGCACATTGCATGGAATGCATTGAGGAAATGTATGTTTGCATAAGAGGGTAGGCAATGGATTTCCATTGAGGAAGGAGGACCTTATGTTAGCACTGAGAGTCACCCTCATATTGCGAGAGGATAATCCCAGTACCCATCAGAATGTTTGGTGGATGTTTGATTTATGTGAGTGGAGGTAAAATGGGGAAAAATCAATACAATAATGATTCAACACAGAACTGGACAAGAAATGCACAGGGAAGTGAGGGCCTCATTAAATTCAGTCAGTGAATTGAGTTTAAAGGTGAGAAGATGGAAGACTTAGTGAGAGAGGTGAAACAAATTGTTATGGGCATCAGATTTCAAGCAGCTTGGTGAAGAAAATCTTAGGCTCAATACTCCTCTTGAACTCAAGATTCAGACACTGAAATATGTTCAAAAAACATTGTCACAGTAGCATAATGATCAAACCTACATCTCAATGCGACTACAACAACTTGACTGGATCCTCCATGCCCGAGCCATTCAGCATAAGAGGGAATAAGACAACAAACAATCTGACTAAAACTGGTCACGACACTACTGTAATCAAACCTACATTACAACAGCATCACAACCCTCAATTGTATCCTCCATGCAGGAGTGTTTTAGCACAATTTTACAGAGAGATGGGGGAAAATGTATTCTATTAATGAGAAAGTCTCAAATTTGTTACAAAACCAGAGAACAATTTCTGGCATCAAAAAATTACCAAATCGAGAGCCCTGCCCAACCAATTGACCTCCTTAACAAAATATCAAGAATAACTATTTATACTCAGAACAATTCGCCAGTACTAGGAGTGTGACTTGGCCACTACAATCAAATCTTTGCATCGATGACTTATTATGTCAGACTGAATGTGCATCCCTCTGTTAGAAATGAGCTCAGATTGGCATGGGTTGGCAGTAAAATCTTCTCACAGGTGTACCATAGGATGACAGTTCCAGATCCCCCACGCCTTCCATTTATGGGGTGAGTCAAGGTTTCAACCATCAGTTCTTCTTCATTAACTGATTATTTCATTGGGAATGGGACGAGGCTTAAAGCCCTAAGAAAATGACCCAATAACTGCTACGCGCCGTTGGTGGCTCTTTGAGTTCACCCGACGCCTTGAAAACATGATGGTCTCACTCTATAACAAACATGGGAACCCTCGACCTTTGGTGCAGGTCTCCTGAAATCAGCACACTTTCCTTTGTGCTCCCAAAGATTCTGGTACCAGCTTCTTCTACATGCGACCCCAGGCCATGACCTAGCGCTTATCTCTAAAGAAACTTTAGGATTTATCTTTTCATGGATTTTCACTTTACTCGAGTATAGATTTCCCCATGCCCGATTGATGAAAATTCCTTACTCAGATCAACGATCGGAGTGATTTTTCCTTTGACGACCATGATTTCCTCCTCAAAGTTCTATCTTGACCAAATCTATGTGTTGGGTGCCAACATTTCCTCCTGGAACTTCTTTCCACATGACCATGGGCTATGACCAGGCGTCTATCCTCAAAGGCACTTTGGGATTTCACTTTTTGGGGATTTTCAACCTCGCTTCCTGCAAAACCTATGATTAGAGAAACTGTGAATCTGTTAATTTGTCACCACGTGTCCTTCTAGATCGGATGGTCCAGCTTCACTTCTCACTTCACACTTCGAAAAGTTTTCCTTTTCCTCATTTCAAAACTCTTGAAAGTCATTCCTGAGAACCCTCAGATTGGCTGCCATGTCCCACCTTCCAACCAATGGATGGGATCTTTTCATGGATCCTTGTCTTTGGGAATCTTTGACACACCCCACTTCACAAATCCTCCTCTACTGACGATAAATGACTTAGATCATATCCTTGTTCCACTTCGGAACTTCAGTACCTCGGAGAGTTCATGACTTCATCCCTATGGGACTTTCACACACTTCTCACATTGAAACTCCCAAAGATTATTTCTTGAACACTTGAATCAGCTGCCACCTATCCCCCTCAATATCACTGACTCACGCTCGCTCCGGGCCTCAGGACTTTGGACCTTTTTCTCTGGCGCTATACTTTGTGCAATTTTGACATTCTGAAATCCCATGAGCCATTGATATGAACTGCTCCTGAAATATCCATCGCTGAAAGATTAAAACTGCCTGTTGTTTTTAAGCCCAAAATGGGATTCTTTGAATGTTTCACTTTGTGTCCATGGATGCGGCCTGCGTGAACAAGGATCTGGACAATTGTTGTGGGCTAGGGAAAACAGGGAAACCAGTGACTACAACAAAAGGAGATGAGTGTTCACCCTTGGGGAAAAAAAGAGGGGATTGGGGCTGAGAATCCTTCTGGATAATATGTTTAAGGGAAACCAGGGCACTTAAACACAACAAGGGAGAAAAAAAATGATGTTACCAGTTGAAGGGGAAAAGAAAAATTGAGACTTCACATGCGATAGGGAAAGATAGATGGGGCAGAAATTCTAGGCTTAGGTAGTAACAACGAACACATACGACTCTAGACAACATCATGTGATAAGACCTTCCACTACTCCACTTGAATTGTGTAGTTGATAAATAAAGGAAAATTTGGGTGGCCATGAGTGTTGGCACCTTGGTTACTAATGAAGAACGAATGATGGGGTGCATTCAAGAGAAACTTTTAGTTTTGTATGTGTTGATTTGGGATCATGATCAGCCTATAGAAAAGAGCATAGTATTGTTGTAAGAGTGAAGGAGAATGACTAAACCTCATGTTGAAGAGGTTAGTTGAGCTCCAACACACCATGATAAAGTGCTTATCATAAGTGTGGAAAACCTGAACCCAAAATAAAGGGTACATTGGGTATGAATGTGGCCATGAATATTGGCACATTGATTAAAGTCATTTGATATCTGAATTGCATTTAGAAAAATTTGGTATGCTGAAAGGATTCATATGTAAAGAATGATATTTTCCATTTTTCTTTGTACCCTTGAATAGGTGAAAATGACTTGGATTGTTAGTATACATAGTTTTGAAAATATATGTTCATGAAAACTAACAATTTGTTTGGTGAGGAATGTTGAAATTGCAGGAAGAAACAGATCTTAGATATGGCAGTTGTTATCACTGAAATTTCGTC
>ML801427.1:228196-244031 GCA_009831015.1 Picea engelmannii | reverse complement strand
CTTATACATTGGTGATATTGGTCCATTTGTATTTATTTTTCATTATTTCATATGCTCTTAGTTTTAATTAGTTTTAGTTTAATTCTTGTTAATATCTTTGTTGTTTTTCTTTCTAACCTTTCCTTTCACAGCTGTCATGCCTAGCAGAGCCCAACTTGGCATGTAAGCACTCTTAATTTGCTCACCAAGTGACGAATTGGGTGCAAACAACAGTGTTGTAAGCCCATAAGGAAGAACAAATGTCTGCTAATATAAACTTCTATGGGAAGGAAATTCCTATACCCATGGATCTTGTTCCTGTATGGAACAAATATGAAAATAAATGTGGAATTTGGAAATCTGTGGATGATAGATTTGCAAGAAAATTATGAATTTGAAATTGATGATAATATCTGATAATTTCTATATACCTGTGATATAGGTGAGGTGAAAATGATCTGTCCAGGGAGGACATGTGAAGGCTATCAAGATGGAAATCATGAAAAATACTATCGTTGAGACAGGAGGACCCAGTGGTAAGACATGATCACCCTAGAATATGTTGTGTTGTGGTAACACAAGCTGAAGGGATGCCTCAGTTGAGAAAGTCTAAGGGATGCCTCAACTATAAGGCTCAATGAAGTATTTATAACTCTTCCTATGTGATAAATCCTTAGTAAGGAAAGATGGATCACCCAAGGGACTGTATAGAAGAGAAGGGGATGCCTGAGCCTAGGCTTGGAGGGTGAGTGACTGCAAGGAAGAGGAGAATATGATAATTATTATAAAATATTGATTGGGATCTTGCACACAATGGGTATGTTAAGGAAAAACAATTATCCAAGATAACAAGCCAACCATGTGGATGCAAATCCATGAACTTCATAGATACGTTTTGTGCTATATTATGAAATTTTTCCTCTTGAATTTTGCAAAACACTAAGATGTTTTCACATGAAATTGTGATTAATATGCTTTTTGTCCAAAATTATTGAAGGTGGGTGACGAAGCCCAAGGGTCTGGAAAGGAACTGACCAAGAAAGGGGATCAATATTTATGAATAAACTGAATGACAAAGGCATGACAAGTGTTACTGAGAAAGAACAACGAGGACAATGTTCCTTTTTAAGGGGGAGGGGATTGTAAGACCCTTGTTTCCCCCAAATTGTAATTAATCATTAATTATGATCACCATTTTATGGAATGTGAACAATGTAAATGTAGTATTTTTTATATTTCCAATAAATGACTGTGGGGGTGAATCCTTGAAGCACTAGCCATGATATCACTAGAGGAAAGAGTGAGGAAACTATTGAGAGGGTTCATTATGTCAAAATGATCCAAATTCACCTTGCTGAAATAATAAGCCTCATCCTAATTCCAAGGAAAAACATTAGTTAATGAAAGAAGGAATTGTGTTTGAACAATCAACAACCCCCATGAATGGAAGCATGGAGAGTCTAGCTGAGGAGACACAAAATTGTCAGCTCGAAGTACCATAGAGTGAAGTTTTCTTGTAGGCCCTGACTGACCAGAGTTCCTTCTAACAAAAGGAATGGGACAGGTCTAGAACCTCCCCAGGGGAAAAAGGAGAGGGCTTGCAAGATAAAGGATACCATTCATAAAAAGGAAGAGAGCGTGTGAGGATCTCCAGTGGATAAGAAGAAATAAATAATTAAGTTGTTATGGAAAATGGGAGAGAACACGGAAACAAATCTTGGAGATTTTGCAGAAAACATGACCTGAGCAGGAGGTCATGAGCTTGATGTTGTGGGAGCATATGATAAACCTTTCAAAGGTTGTGACATAGAAAGGATCTCTAAGAAATTGCAAAAGTTCCCTAGTGATATCAAGGCTTTGCACTGGGGTGGCCAAAGTGCTAAGAATGAATGCCTATGAGCCTACGGTTGGGTGGAAAGGTGAACACCCACAATCAATTGGTTGGTGATCGACAGTAATAGATAAGTATTTCATACACCCTATTTAATAGAATTGGAATGAGTGGTTGGATGTTTGTCCCTATGAAAAAAACTTGCAATGTATGATTAATATTATAAATTCTTATTGTCCTCTGATGAACCCCTGCATTTGAATGGTTTTTGTTTTTCTCTGCTTAGAGATAAGAGAACTATTATACATGTGTCTTCGAATGAATTTAGGAATAATTTTATGGTTTCTGTGATTGGTTGGAAAATACTTAAGGGATTTTTCCCAAGGATGTATTTAGTAATGTAAGAATCGGGGCATACTTAGTTGGAATGCTTCAGTCCTGTCGACCCCTCGAATTTAACTTTGTAGGTAACTAAAAGTTATATAGACGAAGGGTGATTCCTTCAAACTAGTTGTCCAAGTAACCGCGGGCTCATGTCCATGACCTTAATCAAATTTCTCTTGAGAGATAAGGGTGTAGTCCTTAGAACTTATCAAAAAACCCATATGGATAGGACCATGGAACCCAACACTACGCCCAATGGGAGTTAATCCTTCTAAGTCTCAAGGATTTGGGGCTCCAGAGCTCTAGTATGATGGAATCCTCATAACAACCAGATTGCATTGGAGGTGACCTATCAAACTGGTAACTTGATGGATGACCAATAGTTGGCAGTCAGTTACCCGTAATCATAGGATTCATCGCCTTGTTAAACCCTGATCCACTTCTCAGACATGAAGTAATGCAAGTCATAGATTTGAAGGTACTCGATATCTCCCTTGACCATTGTTTATATGTCATGGTCAGTCTGAAGTTGACCACTTTGGGAGAAGAGAGGCATTATAACACCAAGACCCCTTAATGTCGAACTCACAAGGTAATGTGGATTGTGGATCTAAGGATCCTTCAGGACCCCTATGGGTCATTTTATCGTGAGGACGTGTGTATCATGTCGAGAGAACATGGGGTCCATGCATCGAGAAAAGGGGATGCCATGTGTGGTGGCCTTGTGACATTGTAAAGAGATGTCGGTAACATGAGGTAGGTGTCATGCATCTTTCCATCATGTTTCAGGTTGATAGGTGTCCCTCTAGGAGTGGTCGAACACTGAAACCTAGGGACCTTTGAGTTAGAGTCATGAGTCATTGATATGGGGAGTCCATTGAGGACCTCTACCAACCATCCTATCATTATTGGGATCTCTGGCTAAACCCCACTTCGGGTGATTCAGGATGCAAGGCATACAGTTTTCCCGAATGTCGAAGTTGTGAAGCGATGAGGATCATCGATCTGGGGATGCTTCGAGATCTCTCCTGACCATTGGATCTATACCTTTTTTAGCCTAGCATTGAACACTCTAGGAGAAAAAAGTAAATTACACATCCAAACCCATGAACTCCAAATTCACGAAGCAATGAAGGCCATAGATCTGGGGATCTATGTGGACCTATCTCGATCGTGGGATAAAATGTATTGGGAGTTTTCTGGCAGGAGTTCAAACTTCGGAGCTCCAGAAGATTTTGTAGGTAGGAGAGCCTGGAGGCTTATAGAGGATTTTAGTCCAGAGTGACATGGCACGCTGAAGTCACCTAGGGTGACATGGACCCATGTTCAACATGCCACATCTCACCTTGATTCATTCCTTTTACAAACCTTATATGCCAATTGGAACATGACACGTGTAACCCATTGTTGGGGACATGTGTCATCTCTACCCTATGCCACATATTAACACCCTAGCACACGCTTGTTGGCCTAATAGTTGGTGGAATAACCCAAGGCACTAAGAGTTTGAGACTTAAAAAAACTTGGGAAGATGGGATGTTGGGGTTAGTTGGTCGAAGGCCTGGTCATACCTATCCATGTTTCTACATTTAACACACCACCACGTGTAAGTATCAACCCTTCGAGAGTCTTGGTTTTGGGAATCCAGAGGATATGCGAATAGAGAAAAGGGTGTTTAGTGTTGAAGTGTCGAACATTGAAATCCCTTAATTTCAGTCGTTGTATTTAACAGTGGATGGATTTCCACCATAGATGCAGGAGCGCTGGGGAACTCTACGACTTCAGAAAACTTCTTTTGAAACCACCCTCTAGTGGCCATGTCATCACTAAAGGGTGAAAACCTTGGTCGATTTTGTGCCAGGAAGGATGGTGTGAATGAAGTGAACCCACATGGGTGCCACCTAGCCCTTGACCAATGATGCCAGAAGAGCTTCAGAAGGGCATAACTTTGAATCCAAAGCTCAAAATTAAGTATGGTAATAGTCGTTAGAAATCTATTGACAAGAAGATGTTGATGGAGACCTCAGAAATAAGATTCGAGATAATTAATAAAATAAAAAAAATGTATGCCCCATCCCTTAAAAAGGTATTTAGGGGTCAGGTGTGTTATAGGCCATAAAAAATACGGGGACTTCTCTTGTTTTTTGTCTCTATTCTTTCTCAATCCTAATTATTAATTTTTTGAAACTATGGCACCCCAAATGAAAACACTTCCAAATATGGATACTCTATATTCCATAGGAATCCAATATTTTGAAAATTTGGAGCAATATTTCTACCCATAGAAGCAACATATCAGAGCCCCCAGGAACATATATGGTTCTCTAAGGTTTATAATATTTTACCACTTGGAGGTTATGTTCAAACATTTCCTATGTTCCTTCCACTAGGATGCCAATGATTGATTAGTGTTATGGTGTGCATAGAACTCAACCATGAAGTCAGTGTTAATACTAACTCTGGGCTCCTTGAGTTTGTAATATTTTCTGACCTCCATTGGTAGGAAGACACCAACACATTGATCATTGACATCATTAAGAAAGCACTTGTCGGCCTTGGTGTGGTTAATTATCCATTCCAAGGTTTATACACAAGGTAAATCAGGGTTCTAGAGGCTACCATGTAGAAGGATGATAATTTGATATTTTCAAAGACATGTTCGTCCAAGAATCTTAATTTTGGGTCACTATGTGGAGTAATTTTGGGAAAATTATCATTGTGAATTTTGTTTATTAGTTCAATCTAGGTGGGCATAGGTAACTTGGTTTTCAATCTTGTATTTGTATCTTTGTAGAGTGGTGGTGGAGCTAACAGTTTCTTCTTCGACATTTTGATTACAAGATCTACCTTGGGCGTGAAATTCAATTCTCCAACAATAGTAGGACTAGAAGCCTCTCCAACCAATTCCTTCTTTCCCTTCAGCATCTTTGGTGACTAATGGGTCGTTGGTATTCGAGGAGGAATTTTTCCTTCAAAAGAGCTTAATTCAGTTCTCTATCTATCAAACACTACCAAAAGGAAAATATGTATCATAAAAAACAAATACCTAAGAGAGATAGAGTTTTCTGGCCTTTATCACTTACCAGTCCTTGAATAAGAGACAACATGACAACAGTTAGCTTGAAATATCACAACACTTGTTTCTTCAAGAATCCCTCACAACTTAAAACACTCAAATGTTCTATGCAAACAATGATAGAATGAAAAAAACCAAATCAAATTCAAATAGTTTTTATTTTCGTCGGTCCCATCCCTATTTACCATTGTCGAGTACAACAAAATCCTTATAGATCTTTGGGAATTAATTATGTCATCATCGCCATGCACTGCAGTTAATGTGCTATGTAAATAAGTGGGACAAAAGAAACATTTAGTTAGTCTATCGACAATCTTGAATAGTGACGAGTTGGCATGCCACAATTACTAAGATCAGGGATTGTGGATATGTTCCTTGCCTAAGGTTCATATTACTTATGGCAATGTTTATTCTTTGATCCTGGCGAACATGAGTGTTGGAATTCATGTTTGTGTGATTTTCATGGACATTTTTCAAGATGTTGATGTGGAATTCAAATCATGCAAAGTGAAGTTCGAGGCCTCTCTCAGCTAATGTGGCCCTCTTTGATAGGTAAAATTACACATTGAAATGGATCATCGACGGTCTCGTTCATGTGTTGAAAATTGGAGTTTCTTGTTCTTGATTCATCAATGTTGATAAGATATTGGATTTTGGTGGTTGAAAACTCAAGTATCTTAATACAACTGCACTTATTTTGTATCGACGACCGAAGTAAAATCTGCTTCAGTGAGTTCAAACATATACTATCTCCTTTGACATTTTTCATATAAATATATGGTACCTCAATGACCGAAGTGAAATGATCGTGACGATGTGGAGCTTGATGTGGAGTAAATGGCGTGTCTCAATTGATGTGGATTGAAAACATGAATTGATGACTTGGCCTACCTGGGTGATGTGGAAAGGTTTCATTGCATACAATAATTCTATAGTTAATGACGTGTCAATTCTGATGTAGCTAACAAAGTGGAAAATATGAATATCCACGTGATCAATGATATCTTAAAAATGATGTGGAAAATGATTACATGTCTTCTCCTTACTTCATAATTGAGTGGAATTCAACCTTAAGGAATAAATGGTTAGGATGGTCTTCTCATTAGAATCAGGTGACCTTGATTTGGAGGAAAAGTTCACTTATCAACGTCGGGGCTTGGCTTGCCCTAAGATGATTTTGTGATGTTTGAAGCTGGGCATCGATGGGCGATGCTCATCAACATCGATGAATTCATTTTCTCCCATAGTATATTAGCATCAACTACAAGTTGTCACGAGTGATTCCGGATGTTTATCAGGGTCGGTTCTCTTAAGAGGTGACTGTCAAGCATTTATAAAAGTCAAGTATTTTCAGGATTTTCAATAATCTTTGAAAATATTAAGTGTTGAGGACCCCTTTTTTCAACATCTAAACAATCTAGACTTATCTCTCTTCTAGTGACAATTCAAATTAAGACTAGGACTTGACCAAAATGAGTAGAAAACAAAAGAAAACTTTGAAACAAGTCAAGACCATGAGAGAATGGAAGTATAAGGATGAAACTAAAGAAAAGTGGCACCCCAAAATTTCATGAATTATTGAGGGTGTGTTGAGGGGTCTAAATTCCCTTTAAATAAATAGTAAGAATCACGTTGAAAGATCAGGCCCAATTAGACTCTTCTCTGTTTAAAGTAGTGTGACTCACAAGATTGATTGTCTGGCAAGTTTTGATGGGAATTTAAATGTTGTTTTGGAAAGTTTCCTTTCTAGCTGTGTATCTCTTTTCAAAATTTTGATCTTTAATATTCAAACATGATAGAAATATAAATAAGTTAGATGACTAAATCTAAAGAAAACCAGGCCCATTATAACCTACTACTAGCAGTATATAAAGAATACATGAGCCTAAATAATATCAACAGTAATAATTTCATTAGTCAAGTTACCAGAATTGTTTAAGAAAGAGAGAAACAATTACACACAAATCGCATCTAAAGACAAATGAAACAGAATTAATTATGCATATTGTTCACATGTAATACGTTAAACACCATCATATATGAACCAACATTCATTTAGAAACCATAATCATTCAATATAACTTAAAATAATCATAATATTACTAAGATGACTGTAGATGATAATTTTTTGCAGAACAATCCACAGATTGAGTTTTATCCACGAGTTTGGAAGAAATCTGTCTCTAAATATGTAGGATATTCAATATTAAACTTCAAAATAATTATCTCTCTAACTCTCCATTTCTTACAAAAACCATCGATCCTTCAAAATGAGTTCGATGTCCTTATTTATAAAAATTAGACATACTAAAAATAGCTTAAAAGTTACTTAGAGTAAACAAAAGAATCAGTAGAGTGGAATCACCCATGTGTAATCTCCTAGTACACTTCCCTTCATCTCAACGAGTTTGCTTGATCATATTCAGAACATTGGGCGAAAATATTTTTGCAAGTATGGAGGTATGGAAATCGATGTTATTCCATTGGTGCGCTAATCTCATATTTCATATCCATTAATTGAGGTTTAAACTGATTCATTTCATCACTCAAGTATCACAAGATTGTCGATGCTCCTATTATTCCATCAACAAACATTGTCATTTGTCCCTTTTCCAAAGTTTTAATTTCAAGAACATCGACTTCAAAATTTTGATCCTATTCCTCAAGCTTCTTGATTGTGTTGTCGAGGTCCACAAATTCTTTGGGCATACCAAATTCAAGGAGTTGAATATCTTTCATTCTCTGGTTTATATTTTCTTAATTTCTAAGACATTCCTCACATTTGTCTTGCATCGTTTCCTATGGTTCTTACACTAGATGTGTCGAATAGCCTCATGCCTTTTGGAATATTGTTAATTTTCCATCCATACGAATCATGATTCCATGATCCTCTTCATCCCAATACTTATGGATTTCTTTGATATATTAAATATATAGAATAGCCTTGTGATATCTCTCGAACCATCTCATCATGTATTTGTGTGCTATAATCTCAAAAAAGTCTCTTCCTGATATCACACAACCTAATCCATAAAGACTCCCCTTTCAAATTTAAATTGGTTGTGGAATTATTTGAACTCATCCCTTATGAAAACGATCGCATGTGTGGTATATTGATAATATTCGACTTGATATCTGAGATGCACAATTTCTACCCTCATGGAATCTACTTCGATATCATCTTCTCTCACCCCATAGATAGTAGAACTAAATATGGATACTAGAAATTCACTTACTTTGGACTTTCTAACATCCAACAAGGTTTCTTCCATAATCATCACAACACTATCTAGAGTAATCATCCTCCTCTTGCTAGTTCTCTTAACCACCACCTACCTCTTTCTATCATATTCTATAGCTTGGTCATCAGCCACCTCATCATCAAGTTCTGGAATTGGCTGGTCACCCGAGGAGAGGGAATTTACTAGACTACCTGGAGTATTCAAGGATTGGTTCCTTACCTTTATCTTCCACTAGTATTCGGTTATTGGCATTTCCCTCATCTTCGTGTGTAGCACACTTTTTGTCCAAGGAGATAGAATTTTTCTTAGGACTAGTTGTTGGTTTGATCTCAGCATCTTTAAGAATTTCTTATTTTCTCCGAGTGTCAGTGATACTTTTAATTGCATCCTTTGCTTTCTATCAATGAGGGTGACGCCATGCCTTTGGGGGAAGGCGTTGGTGACTCCTTTGTGTCTTTTCAAGTATCTTTGTCAACATTTTTCTCTTCATGCACCTCACTTATAATTGTTTCATATCCAAATTTATTTGTATCATATGAGTGTTCTTCACTCCCTCCTCTCTCTGGGGTATTTTCATGTTATTTGTCTCATTTTTATCATCCCCGTCATCCTCTTATTCATTTGGGATATTTTACTTTGTGATTGAACCTACCCTATTACCTTCATACCTCTCTTATTTGTCTTCTTGGCCACCATCCCCATCATCCTAAGGCTGTGAATCATGTTCCAAGGGAGTGGTGACATTCTTAATTGTATCCAGACCCATTTCCACATCCATAGGTTGTATTCCTTGGGGTGGTTCGATGTCCTACATTTATGTAGAAACTTCATTAACGATGGGAACTACTAGAGTGTTGATATCCTCATTGTCATCATTATAGAGTGTAATTAGATCATCTATTATTGGTGCCACTACAACTAGGCCTAGTGTAATTGTCAATGGTTCGGTTGTTAATCCAAGTCTTGATTGTTGTACTTGTACCTACTTCACATATATTTGTTCATTGTTTCCCTCAAGTGAAGTTTCTCTTTGGTGTGTTAGTTCCCCTTCTCCCATATGTATCACTAGATTTATCATTGGTGGCCCTAATACTTGAATGGTAGGATATCCTCCATGCTCATGAAATAATCTTTCGACTTCGTCTAAGAGCCTTAGAGTTTCATCTATTCTTTTTTATTGCTCTGAATTTTCATTTTGTGCATGTATAGTGTTGAGACCTAAGTCTGCACCCCTTCTCCTCCTCTCTCATTTATGTATGATTTCATCAAAAGAATTCCTCTTCTGGTTTCTCAAGTCGGTTTCTCATTACTAAATGACTCAGTTTGTTTATCATTATCTTTCTTGATTGATTCTTTGCACCAAGTATTTTTGTTTTCTTGAAATACAATTGCATGTCGTGGTTTGGGTTCAAAATATTTTTCATCATGTTTACCATCGATTAAGCATGCAACAGGTTGACCAAGTCCTTTTTATTCACAGGCAACATCTAAAATAAAAATGCAACAATTCAGAGCAATGGATTTCAGGCTTAGATTGTGAGTAAACAAATAGGTTAAATTTTCGATGGTGGAGATCCAACAATCAATTAAGATCAATGAATCTCGTGCATTCAGGGTTTCAAAATCGCACGAGGTTTAAAAAAAAGCATATTAATTTTTACTCTGGAACGTTGTCACTTCGGGATATTTCAACTCAGAACAAGCGTGAACCTCCGAAGTATCGGAGCCCCGAAGTGTCGGAACACCGAATTGCCACGTCACTTTGTGAGTTCAATTATTCAAGAGATATTCATATGCTACATTCAAGTAGCCCCGAAGTGTCGGAGCCCCAAAGTGACAAAGCCCCAAACTTCCATGTCACTCTGAGAGATTGTCACTCTAGGAGATTTCAATCCAGAACAAGGAAAAATATCCAAAGTGCCAGAGCCCCTTTCTCAAAAGTTCTTCTTCAGTTGACGTGTCATATGCCACATGTTGGTTGATTCTAGATGACATGTGGTACTCATTTCATGAATTTTGTCTATGTCATCCATGTTATTTCCGGTGACACATGTCACTCTCATTTCATGACAAGTCATCGATTGTGATGACATGTTTCCATGTCACTATGGGATATTTCAATCCAGAGAAAACATAGTTCCCCAAAGCTCTGGAGCTCCGAAGTGTCGGAGCTCCAACCTGCCACATAACTCTGGGAGATCAGTCATTCAAGAGATATTCATACTCTATAGTGCAAATATTCTTAACACTGAAGTGTCGATGACACGTTGCATTAATTTGTCGATGACACGCAACACTCATTTCATGCACCTTTGGTTACATCATCTACTCTATTTCAGGTGACACATATCACTCTTCTTTTTATGACACATCATTGAATATGACATCATGAAGCCATGTCACTGTGGGAGATTGTCCTCTGGGAGATTCTCAAAATCTACAGTCAAAAGCTCCTGAACGCCAAAGAGTCGGTGTCCCGAAGTCTCGAAATATTTAATGATAAAGATAATATCGGGTTAATTAGAAAAAAGTGTTGGTTAATGACTTCACAAGTTTGGTCATTCGAGAGATATTCATACTGTACAGTCAAAATATCCTGAATGCCAAATTTCTGAAGTGGATTATCCTCATTAATTGCATGTTTTAAAGTTTTTAAATGATGCGAAACGAAGGGAACATCGAGCTAGTCTACAGCATGATATTGCTCATCTAGAAACAACTCGATGATAGTCGATAGGTACAAAAATGAAGCTTCAGATGCGAACCCTACAACACCACAACCCATAATTTGAGAATTTGTACTCCATACTCTAAAAGAATCACTGGAAGACTTGCCTCTTCCTAAAGTAGATAATATGAAGAAGAATGTTGCCAACACATCTAGTTATCTCCCAGTGGCCCCCGGCAGTGCACATGTACAGTTGTACTCAACTCATAATCCAGTTCTATCATTCCTATTTAGTTATGTCAAATACTCAGTTCGATTCAACATATGCATCAGTTTGGTTTATGATTAGCAACATTTTTAGTTATTTAAGTTCAAGAAACTTTTAGATTAAGGCATCATAAGTGGCCATTTGTGTGTGATATGAACCATTTCTTTTTTATTAAGTCAAGATCGAAGTATACCCTAATATACTCCAATATTTTTTTTAGCTAAGTTAATAAGTTGTTTTACAATTGGTAGTGTAGAGTTCAGCCTCAGTCCCAGATGGACGAGAGCCTCTGCAACTTTGATAAATATGCAGTTTTTATATGTTTTGAGGGTTTAGTTTTTGGGGAATGAAGATCAATACATCAGTTGGTTGAACTTGTTCTATGCATGGATTAAATCTCTCTAACTGGTGAATATACTTTTGATGACAATGTTTTTGTCCAAATCTTCATGTGTTTTTTATCTTATCTTGAATGCAGTTTTTTATCTGTGCAAAGTACATTTAATTTCCTTCAACTATTGTATAACTTATCTTTACTAATATGCAACCTATAAAAAAACCATTGATTTGGTGAAGATTTGTTTTTATTGCAACATGTAGGAGAAATCGTGTTTTTGATACATGTTTAATGTCTTGAAATGATATTTTAAGTATTAAACTTCTTGCAGCAGATTATTCATTGAGTGGTTTGTTGTTTCCATTTATTTTTGCCTCTATTATTTCACTAGTTTGTCATTTGTGTGCCATCATCCAAGGGGAAACCTCATATATATCATTTTTACAACCCACCCATGCTCTTTTCTTAGTAAAACCAACCCTCTAACTAACCAAAAAAATAAAAAAACCAATCATTCTAAACTTGAGGTGGCCTAGCTCTGCCCTTTAGCAATTAGGTGCAGAATTTAGGACAAACATCTTCTAGCACCATTGTCGGGGAATGGAGTAGTGAGATATCTTTCCTTGGGACAAAGACAATGATCAAATATGATTTTTTATGGTGAAAAAATATCAAACACATTCAGACTGCCATCTTTCACCTGATGACTCCACTGAGTAAACTTCAGAAAACGAAATATTGGCTCCCAGAAAAGGACTCAAGAGAACCAAATCTGAGCACATCAAAGACACTAAGGATCATCCCAACCCTAAGAAGGACATATTAATCTATGACCCAGAAAGAAAACTAATAAAATCCACCTTAGCCTAGAGATATCCCTCATCCCTCAAGGGTAAAGTTGCACCCAAAGAGTCCACTTTTCTTCATTATCACAAGCAGATTGAATTTTATAGCCCTGAGAATCATAATTCCAAGGAATATTATATTATTTCAACCCCTTCCTCCACTTCATCATCTAGTCCAACATCCACACCTGCATCTCCAATAAATCTTCAAATTCCTATTTCCCAAACAATGGTTGTTAACAATATGGATGCCATAATTGCTACCAGATATGAACCCCTAGTGTTTCCTGTAGGATTACATGAACTCCTAGCCACAAATTACATGAGATATTTACCAAGATATAATGGGGAAGGGGATGTCATAGCTGAGGAACATATGATATCCTTCTGCAACTTTGTAGACAACTTCAATACAATATTGACTATGTAGATGTGTGGATGATGTTGTTTGTACAAAGCCTTAACGGGGAAGTTAGGAAATGGTTTCAGGATCTCCCTCCAACCTTCATTACAGATATCGATGTGTTAGATGAATCATTCATAAATAAATGGGGAGATAGAAGATATTATATGTATTACATCATTGAGTTTGGGGCCCTTAAGAGAAAGAATGGTGAGTCTATTTCAGACTTTACCAAGAGATTCAATAAGATGTGTAGTATAATCCCAGATGAGATAAAACCAACTGAAGCCTCTTCCAAGATCAATTATGCCAATACCTTTGATGCAGATATCTCCCTTCTGTTGAGGGAGAGAATATCCACCACCTTGTTTTCCATGCAAGAAGAAACCATTGACGTTGAATCCAACATCTTGGCATCAGACATGTTAAAGACTATATATGATAAAGACAAGAAGAAACAGAGAGAGGATTCCCTTACTTCCTATAACCCAGCCACATCTGATCTAAACTTGATGAAATGACAAAAAATTTGAAGGATTTGACATCTGAAATAGCTAACATGAAATGAGAATCTAAACAACCAAACAAAGATTTTCAAAGGGTTGGTAACAAAAATCCAAACTAGTTTAGAAGGTTGAATGATACCCCTCAGATAGTGTAGAGAGAGAGGAGGAATGATGATGATCAAAGAGTATTACCTCCTTTCCAAAACAATCATATTGAGGAGATGGATGTAGATAATTATGTTGTGGATGATGTTGTTGTACTTTTCAATGAAACATTTTTTTACACTAGTCACTTAACGCAACGGGATTATGAGGTAGCACAATTGTCAAATCAGTTTGATATTGAGATAAGGGAAGAGGGAGTTATTCAAGGCCAGCCCCAAAATAAATATGGCTTGAGGCCTAAAACAAGAAATCCTAAAACCACCACCTATGATCAGAATAGTAAAACAAAAGTTCCTCCCAAGCCAAATCCAAGAAAGGGTGCATTGGCTAAACCTCACCAGGCTCCTCCTTTTAAACTTTTTTTCCTTGAAGTAAAGGAAGTTGATAGGAAAAAATCATCTTTCATCCTAGAGAATAATTTTAGCAAGATCAAGATCCTTGTACCTTTGTCACAATTGCTGAGAAATGATCCTTTCAAACAAGCCATTATGAAAGTTTTGCAACCACCTACTTCTTTTGTAACTTCTGATGTAATTATTCTGCAGGATGAGAACCCATCCATTACTTCAGGCCCAAACATTGAGGATGGATATAATGCTTCTCCACATTTCTAAATATCTTTAAATGTCCATGAAAAGATCCTACATAACTGTCTCATGGAATCATGGGTCTCACACAATTTCATGCCTAAAGTTGTTATGGAGGAACTAGGTATGGAGATCACCAAGACATACCAAGACCTTTACTCCTTTGAATCCAAAAAGGTCAAATGTTTTGGATTAATAAAATATCTGGTGGTTTCTTTGGCATAGTTTCCCATGAAGAGTGTAGTGATGGACATCATGGTGGCTGACATTCCCCCCAAGTTTGGCATGCTTTTGTCTAGGATGTGGGCCAAGAAGGTTGGAGGATCATTACAAATGGACCTCACATGAAATATCCCTAGGTCGAACCCAATTGTAATGTAAATGAAAATGTACTTAAGCTGGTGAGTTGTTTGATATCATTTTGTATGCACATTTCATGGCATAGTGCGTGCTTGTACTATGCAGTAAAATGATGAAGTGTGCACATTCCTAAATACCGCGCAGAACAACTTGAGTGCACGCAATTTTGAGGCCAGGGAGCCTTTTGTGTATATGATGTGTTTTATAGGCTGGTGAGCCAGTTATTATAAACTAAGATTCTTATGTTTTGATTAGGTCAGAGAGCCTAGATGTTAAAGTCCAGTGCACCTATTTTTGTATATGTCTCATCATTAATATAAAATACATCATTGCGTGCAGACCGACCACGATAAAAGAGTATGGGGAACTAAAATCCACTAGTTATGGAAAGGGTGGGGCTAAAATTTAAGGAAAAGGGCTAAGCTAGGGATCTTAATCCAAAAAGGAATATTATATTAATATTTTTTAAATCATAAAGTATGGATAATTATTTTATCCTAAGTTCCAAAGTTGGGGACAAGTGAGCCAAAGCAGCTCCCAACATGATAAGTGTCAAGTTGGGGACATGCATACATATTGTTGGGACTTAGTTCATTTTTCCATCTTTTTCCATCATTATATCCATCATTCCTTCCATCATTGATTCATCCAGTCAATCATCCATGAGCATGCACACACCCATTGAGTTATCCTTCATATCTTCATGACTGTATCTAAACCTGTGTCCATATCCATTCTCTGTTCATGTATCTGGTTAGCTTGGGAGATGGACTGGAGAAGCGGGTTGTCAGGCCCATGGGATATTGAAGAGGTGGGTTGTCAGATCCGTGAGAAATTCTCTGGGTGAGAGAATTGTTGGGAATTGATTTCTTGAAGGTGCTAAACTACATCTACAATTCTCTGATACTTCCTGTCCGGCCTGTTGCTGAAGCCTAGAAAGGAAGTGGGGCAGCCGAAAAACTGTTGAGCAAAGAAGGGGAACACTTCCTGGGTGGGACATGCATGTGGGGAATGAGGGATTGTAGGTTGTTAGTTTGAGTTGGCACCTGAGATCGAATCTTTCCTGTTGTCTATGAGCCTTTAGCCTGGCTAGGAATCCCTTTACCTGGGTGGAGTTTAGTCCCAGCTTGAGGGTGACTCATTGTTGAGAGTGATGAATAGTGTGGTCTAAGGATGGGAGGTTC
>ML801427.1:191012-205391 GCA_009831015.1 Picea engelmannii | reverse complement strand
AGACAAGAGGACCGCTTATAAAGTTCTGCAATCTGGTTATTATTGGCCTCATATTTTCAAAGATGCTAAAACCTATGTATCCAATTGTGATGAATGCCAATGAATGGGTAAGCCTATTGCACAAGACCAAATACCACTTCAAGCCCAAGTAGTCATTAATCCTTTTGAGAAATGGGCATTAGATTTTGTAGGGCCCGTTAACCCTGCATCTAAAAATAAAAAGTACAGACTTGTATGTACTGACTATGTGACTAAGTGGGTTGAAGCAAAAGCTTTACTAGCTGCAAGTGAACAATCAGTGGTAGATTTCGTTTTTAATGACATCTTTACTAGATTTGGTGTATCTCGAGAAATTGTGACTGATCAGGGAACTCAATTTACCTCTAATCTAGTCAAATATGTTACAGAACAATACCAAATTAAACACAGGAAATCTACACCCTACCATCCACAGGCAAATGGACAAGTAGAATCTACCAACAAAGTTATTGAGTCCATTCTTACCAAAACAGTACAACTACATGACAAGGATTGGGCTAACAGATTACTAGAATCTTTATGGGCTTATAGAATCACCTAGAGGAATACAACAGGACATACACCCTACAAGTTGGTGTATGGGAAGCAAGTACTTCTCCCCATAGAATTCCATATCAAAACCTTCAGGAGTGTAGTACAAGTTGGCATGAACTTGGATGAAGCCCAGCAACAAAGACTCTTGCAGCTTAATGAGTTGAACGAAATCAGGCAGGAAGCACTTCAAAGAACTACCCTTATTCAAGAGAAGAGAACAAAATGGCATGACAAGTACCTCAAAAAGAAAAATTTTCAACAAGGAGATTGGGCCCACAGATTCAAGAACTTCAAAGGTAAGTTAACTACTCGTTGGATGGGACCTTATGAAATTGACACTGTCTATGATAACGGTTCAATCATGATAAAGACAATCGACGAACATCAGACACCACTACTTTTGAATGGTCATCAGTTGAGAATTTATAACAAACCCCTATCAAAAGAGGAATTTCTGACACGTATACTACAGAATTCAAATATGCAAGTGATCAGTAAGGAAGGAGACGTTCCTACTGATCCAAATTGATTGATTGGTTTATTTTTAAATTTTTGTACATAGGTGTGGATTGTGTTTTGTTAATAAGCTGAAGGTAACAAGGGATTCTTACCTCCTTTTGTTTTACTTTCGCATTTTATCTTTGTAAGTAGATTTCTATAATTTATTTGATCCTTCAAAGAACTTGCTAAACATCAGTTTGTAGGCATCAACAATACTTTGTTCTTCTCCAGTACCAGAAATCTTGTTATGGTCCGATACCAGCAGTCCTGTGTTGGTCCAGTACTAGAAGTCTGTCCTTATATGGTACTGTCAGGACACATCACCTAATTGACAAGGAGTGCTACACATATTTCAAAATCTTATGTCAATTAATATGAAGTATGAAGCCATGCAGCAACCACTTAAGTTGGAAACAAGAAGCAGAATGCAGTATCAAATGGTAGCCCTTATGAAGCAATAATTTCTTTTGGTTCTATTGCTGACTAAAGGGAAATATCTTTAATTTCTTTTGGTTCTGTTGCTGACTAAAGGGAAGTATCTTTAATTTCTTTTGGTTCTATTGCTAGCTAAAAGGAAGAATTTTTAATTTCTTTTAGTTATGTTGCTTGACAAAGAAGACATAATATTTACCTATGATTGTTAAAAGAACCATGCTTAATCTTCTTTAAAGTCTAGAGGTTTCCTTTATCCATTATTTCAGCATGATTAAAGGGATAAAAAAAAACTATATTAGCCTACAAGTAACTATCTCACCCTAACTAGACTTCAATAGTATTCATTGGATTATTTTTTCTAAAGAGTAACATATGAGTATATGAAAACTCTTTGAGATGGGCACACTAGGAAAATTGTTATGGAAGAGGATGTATCAGTACCCTAAGGTAAATTTAGGTCATTCTCTTATGGACAAACTCAGGCAAAATTATACATCTGGATCTAATGTGCAATACATAAGTTTATTTTTTCCTTGAGACAAATCTTTAAAGACATCGAAATAAGAGAATATACCTTCCAACCCAATACCATCCCAGCCTATAAAAAAGTTTTCAAATGACCCTCCCTTGTCACCATGAAAAAACAATCTTTAATAAAAATTGAAATAGGTGACTATGGAAAAGAAGCCTCTGATGGAAAAAGGGTTTAAGAGACTAACCCTTCGGGATACTGAACAGGTCTGCTGGCAGTGGGTACCGGTCTATGGTATGACTAGGAAAACCCATCAGGGTACTGAACAGGCCTGTTGGAAATGGGGCATTTTTCCTGGGGAAGGGATGTTTCTCACTAATTATCACAACTACCCCACCGGAGTACTGAACAGGCTTGCTGGCAGTGGGTTCTTGTTGAGAAATGTCTCATCTATACTTGTCTGATTGAAAATTTTACTTTTGTCATTTAAAAAAAAAGAACTATACAAGCAAAGGTCACCATTGACATTTATGAGATTCAAACTCCAGATTAACAGACAAGACAATTACTTCAAGCAAATGTCCATTTGAGAATTACCCTAAGTCAACCTTACCGGTCTGAAATCTAAAGCCTACATTACCTAAGAAGGAAACTTCTTAAGAGTGGAGCCCTAACTAGGGAGTCTCATCTACTTATACTGTGAAATTTATCCATAACATCTAATGATAGTAAATCTCTGAAACAAGTTAGGTTGGATCTGTTCTTCCAACAATATATATATATATATATATATATACCTCCCTGTCTTCACTGTTGAATGCTACCCTTGTCAATAAGTCATCAAAAGAAAGGCAATTTCAATTTTTTAGGCATGTGATCATATGCTAGGTGATAAATGTACTTTTGGAATTTGATTTGGTTTATTTTCTCTTATCATCTTTTCTCCATTATGATACATAGTGTTGAATATTCTTGCATAAGGATATGCAACATCCTTGGCATGGGGGAGAGTCAAAGAGCTCCTTCAGAACTCTTTTTTTTCAAACTCACATCTCATCCTCAGAAACCAGTAGGTTCACCCTACAACACTACAGAACCAGACACAAAAGAAGACAAGCACAGAATAAAGAAGTCTCATGAAGTACAGAAAATTTTGGTACCAAGCTTCCAGAAACTCCAGCCTAAAAAGATGAACTCTGACAATCTGCAAGCTTCAAATACAAAGGTAGTCACATATGCTATGGGTATTGATTATACAATGGTAAAAGTAAAGGTAACATGGTATTATTTATTTTCCTTTGATTATAAAACTACAATAGGCATGAAAATGTATACTAGATCTTATGACCTTAGTGTTAAAACCATGCACCTAACTTTCACTTCCCTCATACCCATATGCTTAACCTTAATCAATCCTCTCATCACATAAGCGCTTAAAAATGATTGAAGGAAAAATCACATCAAAAGTATGAATATGGAGCATGTCTAGTAATGATGAGCCACAAAAGTGCTTCATCCTTAAGAAATCACGAACGTATCTCGTGTCATGAACCATGATTCAACATCAAATTCACCGCTCAGAAGTCCAATCACCTATCCCAAACAACAATGATGCTTCGACACCCAACGTTTTGTCCCCATCATTGCACTAATAGGAATAAATGAAATGTCTTATCTGGGTGGCGAAGCCATCCATATGAGCCTCATCTTGTCTTAATTTTACTTTGTGACATCTTTACTTGAACTCACCGTTCAAATTAGCGATGCCATCACCATAGTTTTTTTTTCGTTACCAAATTTTCTTCAGTTCTGAGCTTACTCCTCCCTGCGATCTCCGGTACCAAACCCTTACCCTCATCAACTGACTAAATCCTTGCGCTATAGCCTGATTTTTTCTCACAATTTATAAAGATGGTTGTAAGTAGACATGAACCGGTCTTCCTGATTTATAGAGAGACCAAGGAGTTCCAACTGTGTAGAGAGAAGTATGCTAGAGTGGGATGGATGCCATTTTTGGAGAAATTCGCAGGTTGTCATGAGAAGGTATCTCACGCATTTATTCAGGGTTACAATGGAGAGATTGCGCACATAGGCAATCTGCAGCTAACAATCAATGAAGAAACTTTAAGGGAAGACACAAGATTACCTAACAGAGGAGCCAAGTATTTCAAAGGAGTAGGAATCAACAAGGAAATGTGTCAACGATTTCTGAAAGAAGACCATCAACACCCTGATTGGAAAAAAGGGGATTCCTAGGAACTATATCAAGGAAGAATATCATCCAATGTTTGCTACTCTTCAACGATTCATCACTTGTGAGGGAAGGTATGTTGTAACCTTCATATATCATCTTAGGCTTCTATTACACTTTGAAGGAGGCCCTAAAATTGATTTCCCATATTTTTTATGGATGAGTCTGAACAAGATGGTAAGAGGTGTCAAATACATATCCAAAACTGAGAAGACTAGCATTTACCATCAAGGTCTTATTAATATGTTAGTTTTACATGAAATCGGGAAGCAAAGGATTAGCTGGAAAATCCTCATCACTCAACACCTTCCCACAGAAAAAAAACCTGTAGAGGAAGCCCAGCTTTCTCTAGAGAAAGTTAAGGAACCTCAAAAGAAAAAGGGCAAGAAAGATAAGGTAACTCCATCATCATCAGTGAGCCAAAATGATAAAGTTAGTAAACAAGAAGGGCCCTCTTCCACAGTCAATAAGACTTTTAAAAGTCAAGAATCAAAAGGTAAAACCAAATTAATAGAGGAGACTTCAACAATAGCACTTGAGGAGAAGGTTCATAAGACAAAAAATGTGAGGAAAGAGAAGAATAGCTCAGAAAATAAAAGTGAACAGTCTATAGAACAATTCCTTGTAACCATTCCACAAACAGAAAAGAAGAAAAGGAAGCCTGTGAGCACCCCTGATCTAGTACCCCCTTGTAAAAGAACCACAAGGAGCATGGAAAAGAAAGGAAAAGTAGTTGTCAGTCCTCATACACATGAAGATCCAATAGATCTTACCTCCCCTTCTGAAGACCTATCAGTCTAGGATGACATCCCTAGCTTGACCGAGGAACAAGTCACTATTAATTTATGTGGGATGAGGGAGGAAGTGGAGGAAAGAGAATACATCCAGCCAGAAACAATGGAGTCAACAAGGACCTTAACAAAAGCACCGATGAAGAAAAATATTGGGGAGATGCAAAAACAAAACCAGGAACTCAAACAAGAAGTGAAGGAATACCAACTATTGGACAGGTATATCAAAAAGGAAAACGAGAAACTAAAGGCAACCGACCAACAACTTCAAGAATACCATGAAGAGACTTATAACAAGCTCAAGAAGGTACTAATACTCTTACAATACATTAGGTTCATAAAAAGGGAGCTGAAAGCAGAAGCCTCAGCCATCAACATCATTGATCCACAGAAGTAAAGAATGGAGTCTCAAATTTTGAAAAAATTTGGGTTTGTTTCAGTTGCATGAGGACATGCAATGGTTTTGGCATGGGGGAATGTTGAGCCTCTAAATTGACTTCCCCACTACCCTATTATACTCCTCATCTAAACCTTTTTGGCTTACCTAAGGTTGGATAAATGACAAAGAACACTACCAATAGCCATTGATGAGGTCATAAGGTAAAGTATAATTAATTCATGCATTTTTGTGGTTTATTGAGCTAGGAGACTAAATGTTTCATGTACTAATGTTTTAATTTTCCATGTGTAACCTTTGACCTCTAGATGAGTCCAGCCTTTATGTACCAGCTCAGCCATCCGGTACTTATGCACCAGATTGCCACTATATGAATCTGGTACCAAGTGCACCTTCCATTCAGATCCGATACTGAACCATCCATTGTCGCGATCCAGTACCAATGGCCGCAAACTATTCTAGTTCGATACCAACCACTTGCATACTATTCATATCCGGTACCATTTACCAAATCTCACCTGTCACGATCTGGTACCAATATAGGAAGCATAATATACCAAGTTTATCTCTAGATCATATCAAAGATAATTGTTGGATGTTTGTTGAATCATTGAAGCTCTAGCAAGGATATGATAAGCTTGTTTGTTTATTGCTTCATCCTCATACACTTCGTGTCATGAGGATGAAGCTTAAAATATGTAACCGGATATATAAATTTGACAATTGACTGATTTGCTAAAGATTTCACCTCCTTGTGTTTCATGAATAAGATTGTTTAAATAGTCATGGAAAGGATGGTGGAGGTAGTGGAGAGTTAGCATAACACAGTATGTGAAGCAGTGTTACATATTGCAAAACAAATTTTGAGATGAAGTTTAATAGAAGGATGCCATTTATTTCCAGGTCTTGATCATTTATGAATGAATGTGAGTTGAGTTGTTAGCATAGTATAATTCTATGTTTTTAAATTTGAGTAAGAGGAATGCGTGGATTGAAGGAAATCTTACTGTAGACTCCAATCGTTGACCTGTTGAAGCGGCAAGGGCCCACCGCCCAACAAAGGTCAGCATCCTTATAGATTAGTTTTAGTAGTTGATTTCAATCGTATAGATGTTAGACTAGCTAAAGCTTTGACCCTTTCAGAGGATAGCAGTATAGTCCAGTTTAGGTTTCAATTGTTTAGAGATCTTTACTTATTCTATTTTTCATATGCTTTGTTTCCATTTTTATGAATTTGATTTTGTTTCATGGACATGAATGTTGGCAACAGTAATCAAACATAATTGATGGAGAGCTAGAGAAGTTTACAACATCACATTGTGAACCACATCATACTTAGTATATTGACTATTGAACTACCCATGCTATGTCTTGATGATTGATTTGTGATTTCACTTTCAAAAGTGTGATTGCATAGTTAGTTTTATGGGTCAGATAGCAGAATTGATCTGTCAAAAGAACTCCATCTGTTACTTGCATGTGCCATAGTGGAGTATATAGCCTCTCTGTGAAAGAAAACCAAAGTGTGTTTTGATTTGCTAGTTTTTTTTGTTTCCAGCATGCATAATCTAGAATAGTTCTATACTCATGACATTAGAATTACCTTCCTTACTCGTGTCTTGTAACTCTGTTGATTACAAATCCCGGATTGATAATTAATGAGTGCATTATATTACACATAGAAGTAGCACAACAACCATTCTATGTTCATGTATCTGGTTAGATTTGAAGATGGACTGAAGAAGTAGGTTGGCAGACCCGTGGGATATTGAAGAGGAAGGTTGTCAGGCCCGTGAGCATTTCTCTGGGTGAGAGAATTGTTGGGAATTTATTTCCTGAAGGTGCTAAACTGCAACTACAGTGCTCTGAGACTTCTTGTCTGGCCTGTTGCTGAAGCCCGGAAAGGAAGTGGGGCAGCCGAAGGACTGTTGAGCAGAGAAGGGCAACACTTCTTGGGTGGGACAGGAATGTGGGGAATGAGTGACTATAGGTTGTTAGTTTGAGTTGGCACTTGAGATGGATTCTTTCCTATTGTCTATGAGCCTTTAGCCTGGTTAGGAATCCCTTTACCTGGGTGGAGTTTAGTCCCAACTCAGGGGTGACTCACTGTTGAGAGTGATGAACAGTGTGGTCTAAGGTTGGGAGGTTCGTGGAAGGTATCCACGTAGTTGGTGACATTCTTACCAATATAAGTGTCAATTATGTGATAAATTTACATGTTGCATTGTTATTTACGTGCTTATTTTTATGGGTTATCATATTTGTGGTTATAACTGTGTTTATTTTTATGGGTATTTCCTGTATATGTTTCATGTATATGTTTAAGGTTATTTTAGTGTGAATCCGTGCATTTACAGATGTGTTTGGCTATTTTTTTCATTTGCTGACTCTAATTTCTGGTTCCTCATTATTTAAATGAAAAACATATGACTCGATCTCATCCTCGACAACATAAATTGGATGGTTGCTTAGATCTTGATGGTCACTGATGATGTATGTCAATATGACCTCCATGTATAGCCTCATCTATTCTCCTCTGAAAACATGGATGGTAGCATATGTGATGTAACATCCCCGACCACCCATGGTCAGGCCATGCTACACGAGAGAACTCTTACTTTTCTCTTTGCAGAACATACTGTAACATACCAACATCAAACTGCATGCAATTAAAATATATACACATAGCTCAGTTTGATGTTGGTATGTTACAGTATGTTCTGCAAAGACAACAGTAAGAGTTTTCTCGTGTAGCATGGCCTGACCATGGGTGGTCGGGGATGTTACATCACATATGCTACCATCCATGTTTTCGGAGGAGAACAGATGAGGCTATACATGGAGGTCATATTGACATACATCATCAGTGACCATCAAGATCCAAGCAACCATCCAATTTATGTTGTCGAGGATGAGATCGAGTCATATGTTTTTCATTTAAATAATGAGGAACCAGAAATTAGAGTCAGCAAATGAAAAAAATTGTCTTTGACAGATCAATAGAACAAAGTGTGGAAGATGTGTTTCAATGGCTCTTCATCAAAAGAAGGTTATGGGGCTATTATAGTCCTCATTTCCCCTTTGCAATAGGTTATAACTCTTTCTTATAAGCTAGAATTTGAGACTACTAACAATATAGTTGAGTATGAAGCTCTAGTTCTAGGATTGAAGGCTCCCAACGACATGGCCATTGACATTTTGGTAGTTTTGGGTGATTCTGAGTTAGTCATCAATAAATTAAAAAAAATATATCAAGCTAAGAAACAGAGGCTCAATCAATAGAGTAATGAGGTGTGGGACCTAGTTGACAACTTTTTTCTAGCATTTAATATCTCCTTCATTCATAGAGAGGCAAATCAAAATGTAGATTATTTGGCATTGGCTTCCAGTACCTTCATAACTCCCATTGGCCCAAATATCAAGTATCAAATGGAAGTCAGACATAGGAAAACCATACCAAACAACATAAAGCACTGACAAGTCTTTAGTGATGATTTGAAGATGAAAATATTTGTACGGACCATTGAATAATTCTCCAGTATATCAACAGATCAAGAGGGTGAAGATGATGAATCGTCTTGTCAACAAACATCTCATCTATTGAACAAAGTGGTTGGCCACAACATTATGGAACTTAAAAAAACAACATACCAGGGATCTAATGCCACTGGAAATTTTATTTGACAGTCATGATCTCTAGAGAAGTTGCCATAAAAAATTAAGAAGAGGAAGTGATGGACTAAAACATTGGGACTGTTGAAAATCCCAAAGTAGTCAAATTTTCCAAGTCGCTACCTCTAAAACAAAAAGGCAGGTATGTCAACCTCATGAAAAATTTTGTTGATGTTTTTTCATGGTTGTATGAGGAATTGAATACATTTGACACTGACATCATCCAACACAAGATCCCTCTAAAGGCTATTTCTAATCCATTCAGAAAGAAGATCAGGAAATTTAATCCCATGCTGATGTCCATAATTGAAAAAGAGATGAAAATAATGCTTGATGCCAGAATTATTGTTCCCTTGAGGTACTCATATTGGGTGGAAAACTTGGTACCTGTGAGGAAAAAGAGTGGTAAAATATGCTTCTGTGTGAATTTCCAAAATCTCAATAAGTGTTCCCTAAAAGAAAACTACCCCTTGCCCAAGATGGACCATATTTTGCAAAGGGTAGTAGGTTCCCACATGATTTATTTGTTGGATGGGTACTCTGGTTACAATCAAATAGTAGTATGTGAATAAGACAAAGAAAAAACAACATTCACCACACCATGGGGGACATTTATGTACGACAAAATTCCCTTTCGGATGATGAACACAGGGGCCACCTTTCAAAGGGCTATGGATGTAGCCTTTGTGGGGGAGAAAGACAAACTTATGGTTATATATTTGGATGAAATCCACATTTTCTCCAAATTAGATGATGAGCATTTACAACACCTTGAGTATATTTTCCGAAAATGCAGAAGGTACAGGATTTTTTTGAATCCCATGAAGTCCCACTTTGCTATGCTAGAAGGTAAACTCCTAGGTCACATCATATCAAAAAGAGGTATAAAAATAGACCCTAAGAGAGTGGAGGCCATTCAGGAAATTGAAATCCCCATAAATAAGAATTATATTCAGTCTTTTATAGGTAGAATAAATTTTTAAGGCACTTTGTTCCAAACTTTGCTGAAATCGCAAAGCCTATCACCAACATGTTGAAGAAAGATGTTGTTATCAAGTGGTCTAAGGAGAAAAAATCAGCATTAAAAAGGATCAAACGATGTTTGTTTGAAGCCCCTGTATTGGTCAACCCTAACTATGCCAAATAATTAGTTATCTTCTCTTTCACTTCCAAGGAAACCATTGTTGTTTTGCTACCACAAAAGGATGAAGAAGGGAATGAACAACCCATATCCTTTTTCAGAAAATCCCTCCGAGATGTTGAGCTGTGTTGGACATATTGTCATTGAGGTCAACAACCAATGCCATTACATCATAATGATGAGTTGGTATGAATGAAGCTCATAAGAGATAGAAAACATGAAGCTGAAAAGGGAAAGCGCATTTAAGAAATGTGATTAGGATTGAAATCCCCACAGTAAAACTACAAAAGAATCGATGAAGGATCATGTCCAATGATGTATATTTTGGGACAAACAATGACCATCAAATTACAAGAGAAGGACCATTAGAGGACTAGTCAACGATCATATCAATTCATGAACATTGGATATGCAAGCGTCAGATCAAGGGCAGGGATTGATTGCAGAGCGCGAAGGGAGAATTAAACTACATGTTATTTCCAATCACGCAATTAGTCTAGACCATTATATCTCATCGATTCAAATATCGACGACTGTGATTGATCCACCAACAATCGCACAAATTCAAATTGCAGAGTTTGGGTGGCATGATAAACCACACACAAGTTACGGTTCCACAATCCACACCGACCATCCAATCATAGGTAACATTTTGGGAGAAATAAGAGTCGTTGGATTTAAACCAAGGAAAAACAACATCACATACAGATCAAGCCGTTGATCTAAGATCATGATCAATGAACAACATTCATTTTGGGTAAAAAGTTGTGAAGAGGTTACACTTCGGGTAAAACGAGAAGTAAGACATGTTGCACACACATTGAGAGATCACGTCATCATAGTCCATGTCAGCAAGTATACGTCAGTAAGGACATGTGGTGCAATCAGATGATGATAAGTGTCTAGGTCTAGATGGAACTTTAGGTTACGTAAGTCATGAATCTAAGTGACATGTGGTAGCCACTCGGTTAGTGCCAAATCAGCAGTGATATCAACAAGTCATGTCACTTCGGGAGTATGCACTTTTGGGGAAACCAAATTCTACCACTAGTAAACTGCCTGAAGCGTCAAAGGCTGAAGTCAACACTGATCGTTGATCTAAGAAACTCAAGAATAGTTCTCAACCGTTGGATCGAGTATAGTGGAAGGATAGTATAAGGTACACTAATAACTAAGAGCAAGTTGTCACCATATCCCTATGACTTATTCAGTAGGTAAAACTTTGGAAGGATTGGCCTACATCATATCTTGAGTAGCATGAAGTCCTTGTTAGCACTCTGTAAATTTGTTCGGCTTATAAAACAAATGACATAGGTAACCTAAAAACCAACTTTAGAGCTGGGTACTAGCCTTCTCATCTCAGAGAGGGCTCTCTCATGTCACTTGGTGTTTCTTTGGCAATCAATGGCTAGTTTTAGTTTGTTTTGGGGGTGTTTTGTATAAATTTGTTGGTAAGGAAGGGGAGGGATATTCAGGGCTATGGAGTCAAAATTATGAAATGAATGAAGACACTGAATTGTCTATAGAACTCTCCAGAGGATAAAGGATAAATGAGGTGATGAGTCTGAGTTGTAAATTGAAATTTGCAGAGTGTAAGGAGAAAGGAGAAAACAAGTAACTGCATCAGAGCATTGATGAAATGAATTATGAATTAGTTAGGAATAAATTTACACAGTTTAAATTGCTTAATCCAAGAGCATCACAAGATGAATTCCAGGACTTTGAACTATCCAATTCAAATAGAAGACAATGTAAATGTAATTAGAAATATAAGAAATACACACAAAGAGAGAATACAAAACTCATATCACCACCATTAAAATCTTTTCATAGAGTCTTCAAATGCTTTTGCATATGTATTCAATTTAGCTTCAGAAAATTAAAATAGAGTTCAGAACAACTAGAATTGTACCCTTGCACTTCTGCCAACCATTAATACATTGTGAACTTATAATACTTATATAATTCGAGTTCCTTTAGTTAGAAACCAATTACAATAGTTGAACTGAAACATTTCATCTTCTAAAACTGAGTACAATGATTACAAATGACAGTTTTGGTATGAGAACCGACTATAATGATTAACAGAAAAATGTTTCATGATCCAACTGCAGATTCCTTTGACACTTTTGCTCCTTTCACTACCACGTTCTCTTTGAAATATCACTTGTATTATTTCAAATCTAATTTCATTTATCCATACTCTCCTTAAATATTTTGGAATAATATATTTGAATAAAAATAATTCCCAAATATTTTTTATCTTGTGGAATTAAATTTCCATATTTTAACTCATGCCCGCGGTTTTGAAAACCATGTCTTGTTTTTCCCAATTTACCATTTCAATGAAAACCATGTCTTGTTTTTCCCAATTTACCATTTCACTATGAAAACCATTTACTAGTTTGTTTCCCATGGTTTTGAAAACCATGTCTTGGTTACCCTCTTTTGGTAAAATATTTTTAATCCTCTTCTTTAACTTCTGTAAAACCTTTGGATAAACAATTATCCAAATATTCCTTTCACATGCATATTCCCATTTAATTATTTTCCATGGAAATAAACATTAATCTCTTTGCTCTATAAAATTTAAATTTTACCTCTATAAAACATTTTCACCATGAGGAAGAAATTTTTTATGGCATTGGAAACTCCATGATTTGTTTTGAAATGCATTCCTGGAAAACTATCATCATATGTCACAGGTTTATGAAAACAAATCATACATTAAATGATTGTCATATTATTTAGGTATTGGGAGGAGTGGTTTTAACCCACACCACTTTTACCCTCGAAATGCATCACGTAACAACATGTCTCCCTGACCAAAAACTATGGTCTAAATTTTGGCCCGCCTTCAAATAATTAACCTTCGTTTACTTTCAACCCCTGAAATGTATGTGCACCCTCCATCCACCCTTTGAATTTTTCACATTAAAAATTGATATCCATGCCTATTATTTGATGTGAGGTCATGAATTAAATATTAATATAAATATTTTAATATAAAAATATTTATATTAATAATAATAAACCCTTTTTCCATTTTCTAAGGACTTTGGGCATATGAGGCTTATCACATGACTTTGCGGATAGGATAAGGGTGCTTAAGCTTAATAAAAGGAATATTTTAATTTTCAATGGGAATATGATAATAAGGGTAAAAATGAATGAAGTGATGGAACTGGGGGATTTAGATAAGTATTAAGGCTAGATATAGGTTTGGGATATTTGCCAATTTTTGAATCATGGAGGACATGACTATTTTGGATGATCAGTCGAGTGAAGCATTTAGGTGATGGGAGCTTGATGGAGCTGGTGCAAAATTTTTAAAATCTGAGTGGAAAGATAGCACAAGGATAAGATGCTTTGGAAAAATTAATGCAAATTAGCATGTGATAACATTGGCTCCAATGGGGATGTTATCCTCCTAGTGAGGTAGAAAATAAATCGTAGACTCATTTCTTGATCCATTGGGATGCTCCTAAAACATGTGTGTGTACCCTACTCTGACCTATCACAAGTGTCTGTTGAAAACCAAAGTCTACACACTGCTCTCAACTTGAGAGTGAACGTTGAATACACCATTAAAATCTTACTATACACACTATTGAAAATCCAAAATGAAAAATGCTTGACCAACAATATTATTCACACCTACCTACCCTAACTGTTGAAATGAACTACCAATCAAGTGAAATCATAATGCCAATGAAACCATGCAAGAATTTTATCCACTGTTTGTTTTCTTTGCACATGCTTCCTCCAAATTCTATTAACTGATAATTCATTAAAGAATTTACCTATAAATTCAAATCTCAAAAAAATTAAAAACATTGGGATTGTTTACTGCCTCCAACAAAACTACAAATGGATCCTCTAAAACATGCAAAAAACAACAATCATGTTTCACCCCTTCCATTGCATTCTTTTTTTCATGTGATTTAACTTGTTGATTTCCACCAAGAGTGTTATCCCTCCAAGAAACTCCTTAGGGTTGTATGCTAAGAATGCTTGGTAACTTAAGAATATGGTAGATTTTGTATGCTTGGAACAATAGGATAACTCAATAGCTAATGAAAAGGACCACTTCATACATTCGAATAAGACAATGCTTTTAGAACTCAATGATCAGACAACAAAGTT
>ML801427.1:119776-159098 GCA_009831015.1 Picea engelmannii | reverse complement strand
TATACATCTCATATATCTAAGCTCATTGGGACCTTCTGACTTTGGGCTCACATGATTTCTTGTTCTGTTGTAACTAGTTTTGCCTTGGCGTTGCGTTGTCCTTTTTCGCAACTAATTTCTATTACGTTTCCTTGCTCCACTGTCCAAATTCTTTTGTATCTTGTGCAACTCGTGCTAAGACAAAACTGGGATTGTAGTCCTTCTTGCACAGCATCAAATCCAAAAATGAAAGGCCCAACAATGACGAATTAACCCTATCATGATATTATATGAATAATAATAAATGAACCACAAAATGGATATTAAGTCCACAGTAACGAGCCCACAATCATTTGAAAAAGAATGGTTTGAAGGAAGCGTCTTCTTGGAATAAGTAGTGATGGGTTAAATGCTAAAAAAATTTACAAAGAGTTTGAATTCTTTAACAAACTATTAATAAAAGTAATAATATAAGTTATTATTAAAATAAATGAAAGGGTGTAATGAATCATTGTCAAAAGACACAATCGTTCAAGTTCACACCAATTGGAATACTATATAAACAAAGAAGTATGGTGAACAAAAAGTGTAGTTAAATTTGTTGAAGTATATATATATTTATATATAATGGACTCAATTAAAGTTCATTCTATTAGGTTGGTGCCTGTTTACAAGATGGGTCTTGTATGAGGATTGGATTCTTCACATCTCAATTGGATCTGAGATCAACAAGTTGGGACTTGTTATGAGGGTTGGATTCCTCATTTCTCAGTTGGATCTGAGAACCACAAGCTGGGTCTTGTAACAAAGAGTTGGGTCTCTCATAATTGTTTGAAGTTGAATATATTTAAAGATTGATTTTGTGTATTCATTCAAGTTAAATTAATAAACAAAATATTTATTCTTTTATATATTGATTGAGAAAATGAAATAAATATGTGTTGTTCAGTTTATTTGTGAAAATTCTAAAATTGTCCAAAGTTCTATGACACTGATTCAACCCCCCTCTCAGTGTCAAGTATCCATTTCAACAATTGGTATCAGAGAAGGTGCCTTCAGCACAGTTTAAACAGTGAATGTGGTTCAGAAGAAATGGGTGGACAATTTGCTATCTCCACAAATGAAGCTCCCTTATTTTATGGAACAAATTATTCATCATGGAGGGAAAATATGAAAATATATATGAAGTCAAGAGGATATGAAATTTGGGATTCAGTAGTAAGTAAGCCCTAACACTTAAACACTTCGAAGAGAAAAACCAAAACTGCAAAGGAGGCAAGGAGAAACAATTTAGTAGCCTTAAAAGCAATCTAGGATGAATTATCAGACCAATTTAAAGAAAATATGAAACACTACAAATATGCTAAAGAATTATGGCTCCAACTAGAAAATTGTTATCAGAATAAAACACAAGAAGAAGAGAAATCCTATCAAAGTGAGGAACAAGACTCTAATGAAGAATACTCCTATCATAATAAATAACAAAACTCTAATGAAGAATATTCCTATCCGACTAAAGAACAAAATTCAATAGAAGAAAATTATTATCAAAATAAGGAACAAGATAAAGAAAAAGTAAATTGCAATAATATTGATGAACATAATACATTGAAAGACATTTCTAATCAGAATGAAATGAAGGATTTAATTCAATCCATAGTCATAAATGAAGAATACAACCTCATCAATGAATTGAGGCATACCTCAGTAATCAATACACAAAAAGTACATAATCTTAAGACTATTTTTACAATTGAAATAGAAGAGATTCACATGGAGCCAGGAAATGGTATACATATTAAAGTTCATATGGAGGCTATTGAAAATATTAAGTATACAATTATATTCACTCTAGAAGACTTGGAGAAACTTCAACAAAAAGATATGTTGCTACTTCAACAATTAGATCAATCTAACCATGAAGAGCATGAGCAAAAGTTTCAACAATAAAACAAATAAAAAGAGATCAAAAGATTGAAGATTGAAGTTGATCATCTGATGAAGGAAATAGAAGAATTGAAAAAACATGATAACAAAAGAAAAGAAGTACTAAATGAAACAGAATAATTAGTTAACAGTCTAAACACTCAACTTAAGGAAGCTAAGAAAATGGAAGAATCCCTGAAGATTTTGTTGACTAAAAAGGAAGAGACATGTCACTTGTTGCATCAGAAATAGTCAATCTTAAAATGATGAATGAAAATACAAACAAGATTGTCAATTTTCATAATAGCTTAGTTATCCTAAATAATATTTGGAAGAGACAAAGATCAGCTGATGAAAAAACTGGTCTTGGATATAATAAAAAAGAAGACAATAACAAGTGTAGCACCATTTATAAACATGACAAAGGATCATCCTTCTAAAAAAGAAAAGGTGCAATTAAAAAGTAGTTACAAGTAATGAACTTTGTTAAGGAAGGAAGCTATAGAAGTAAAAAGGAAGAAGAAAATCAAAAGATAAATCTCTCAAGCCAAAATAAATTCAAGAATGGAAACACCTTCAATGGGTATTGCTTCTCTTGTCATATCTTTGGTCATAAAGAAATGGATTGCAAGAAACTAGAGAATGGATATGCAAGGAAATCCAAAAACACAATTAGATGTTGGAGATGCAATTTTGTTGGAGACACAGCAAAAAATTTTCATACAATAAGATGTTACAACTGTGATAGGTTTGGGCACAAATCCCAAAGCTACATGAGTTCAAAAAGTTGGAAGAATCAAGGAGTTCACAAATCTCCAAAAACACAATTAGAAAGAGAAGATCCAAAAAGTCGAATAACTCTTAGAAAGATATGGAGAAGAAAATTTGAAGGAGAAAGAAAGAAAGATGATATTACTCCTAAAATTGATGAAATTAACAATAGAAGTTTGGTGGGTAAAACTTCTAATAAGGAATATAATAATCAAAGCTATTCATATAAAGTAGATCAAACTCAAGACATGAAAACTCCTAAAGAAAAATCTGACACAATTCCAAAACTTGATAAGGTCATACAAGAAGATTATCCATTAGCCAATAAATGGAAATTAATAGAGGAATATTCTCAAAAAAATGATAAAGAAGCTTATGGTGCACATAATAGTGACGTTGATGATGAATTTGCAACAGGAGAACAACCAGAATAATTGAGTGATGATATAACTATATGCAAGATCTAACATAGTTTATTGCAGGTGTTCATCTTTTGAGGAACAATATAGGTTATGTATTGGTCTCATAATTGTTATAAGTGGACAAGCCCTAAATGGAAGTTACTATGTGAGAAATAAATGGAATGAATGGAAAATTCTACATCAGTGAGGTGATGATAAAGATAGATTGAGTACAATTCTGAAAATGAAAAGACTGGAAACTGAAAATTCAGAGACAATGGTTGTGACAGAGAAAATATGAAAGATGTATGAGTTGGTCAATGTGTGGCTCAGTTGGTTGGATAACTAGATCAATTCTAGTTGAATAGATTACATTCTATCAGAAATCCAAGTCATGTGGCAAGAAAAGTATAAAGTCTATTAGATGAATTTAAGAGAAGTGTACAGTAAAGAAGCATCTAGGATAAAGATGGATACATCTGGTTAGAGATAAATGAGAAGAAATGGACAGGTCATAATTTTGTTTGGAAAGTATAAGCTTTAGTTGCACAGTGTTCCAGTAGGTTGGGCTCCCTTTCTTCTTTTCGTACTTGTTGGGACCCTCGAAACCTTTGGACACGTCCTCACCCTCGAGGGGCAGTCCAGTAAGTTGGTGGATGTATTCTGCATGGATTGGATATCTCCTATCCAACCACAAACTTTTATCATGCACCCTCCTGATAAGAAAATTGGTACACCTCACAACTTCCCCAGTGGTGTCGAGAACTGGTAAGTCCTTGAGGTGCATGATAGTCTAATTGAACAAATTGATAAAGTTGGGCTTGGGAACAAACTGCATGCCTCCCAACTCATCTAGAGTGATACTCCAGAAAACATCTATGTTTATTTGAGGGAACAATACCTGGTCTGTTAACTCAAGGTCGACGAGATGGACTTGGTCCACCTTCCCCTTAAGATCACCCACGACCTCGACCCGGGGGTCACAGGGCTCATCTCGTACTGCATCCTTGGAAAAAGTGCTTTGGCTCCCTGTAGCTCTCGGCATGTTCAATCTAAACTATCAACAATTTGGACAGGCGAAACATGGATTAGGGATTGTGACAATACGTCGAGGGATTACACAGGCTTTCTCACTCTTCAGAATTCATAAATTTATGAGTTCTTTCTGGGAAACAATGCGTCCTACACCAATTTCTCAGACCCTTATACCCATGCTGAGCTAGAAAGTTCTGTAATAATTGTTATTGATCATTACCCTATAGAAGTAGCTTGGATCTGAGTTGTCCAATGAGATTGGTTAATAGGGTAAATCTCTTGGGTGATCTCGGAATTTACTGTGAAATTTGGTCAGGGACATGGCCGATTTCAGACCTTACTGTTTGACAGATGAGAATCCTGGCACAGATACCAATGGAGTCTTCACGTATCATGGTTTTATGGCTTAACTGAATTGAGATGGGGTACCGTAGTAGTAATAAAGGCTATGACTGGACTAGGTTTGTGTGGCACATGGACTCAGATTGCATCCGGATTTGATCTCACTTCGAACAAAAAGGGGTCCACGTCATATTAATGACTGTCATTAATAGGTTCTTGACGCTTCTAATCCCATGATGTTGATTAAGCAGTTTTGCATCAAAACAACACTTAAACATAAAATTGAACTATGTGCCACAATGCAACAAGGCACTCTTCAACTTTATTAACTAAATTCACAATAATTTGCAAGAAAATTCAAATCTAACTACTATACATGCTCCTTCAGACTATAGAAATAGTTCTTTTGCTCGGTTTAGAGATATATAAGGTTTCATTCGAGCGTTGTTCACCCATCTTGGCCACAACATACCATCCAGTTGCGCAAGTCTGACTACTCCATATGGTCGGATCTCTGCAACTATAAATGGCCCCAACTAATGCATGCACAACTTGCCTGGATGTTTCTGGTATCGACTGTCATAAAGTAGGACCATGTCTCCCTATGAAAATACTTTGGTCTTAATGTGTCTATCATTCCAAGATTTTTGCCTTTCTTTCTCAACTATCTTATGGAAGTCTATTGAAAACCTGGTCTCTTCAAGTTCTTGTAAGTCCATGAGCCTTTGCGCAACTGATTCATCCTCTGACATGTGTGTAATATGTGCAATATACAAACTTGGAGTAATTAATTCCACATGTACCATAGCCTCTTTCCCATAAACAAGATGAAATGGAGTGTACTTGTGGAGTTTCTTTGTGGTTGTCCTATAAGCCCATAGTATTTTTGGAGATCCATCATCCCAATCTTCTTTGTTTGCACAACAGACCTTCATTAATCCTCTCTCCATAATCTTGTTAAATGCTTCCACTATTCCATTGGCTTGTGGATGGTAGGGACTACTTTTATGATTTTGGATCAAGAACTTTGTTGTAAGATTTTCTATTGTACTACTGATAAAATTAGCTCCCTGATCACTGGTCAGACTCCTAGGACATCCAAGCTGAGTGATAATATTTTAAAAAATTAACCTATCAATAGTATCAGTCGAACAATCTTGAAAAATGGTTGCCTCAGCCCAATGTTTAAGGTAGTCAATTGCATTAATAATGTACCTATCCTTTGAATGCTTAGTTGTGGGGTTGATCGGCACAATGAAATCAACCTCCCACTTCTCAAATTCTTGTAAATCTCAAACTGGTTGAAGTGGTAATTCATCTCATCATGATGGCTTACCCACTCTTTGACAAACATTGCATGATCTAGAATATGATTTTTCATCCTTGAAGAGCATGGCCCGCCATAGTCCAGCTTGGAGGAATTTATGTGCAGTGGCCTTTCCTCCAACATGACCTCTCACAACTCCACTGTGGCACTCCCACAGTATATATTTTCTTTCATGATCTATGACACATCTCCTAAGGATACTATCTAGTCCCAATTTATACAATTGGCCTGCAATCAATTGATAATCCGTTGATCTAACCACCATATGGCATTTCTGGATTGTGGAGTATGTTTCTGGGTAGGCCCCTGTACTTAGGAAGACTTCTATGTCTTCCAGGTTTTCTGGTATGCCGTCAACCCGGAACAAGTATACATCTAGGAGTTGATCATCGAATGCTCCACCACATTCCACTGACTCTAATCTAGACAGGTGATCATACCCTACGTTGCATATTCCATACTTAATGATCACTTCATAAGAAAATTCCTGAAATAGTAGCAACGATCGAAAAATTCTCCCTTCCAACTCAGGTTTGTTAACTAAATATTTTAGTGCAGAATGATCAGTAAAGAACTTAAAATTATAACCTAACAAATAATGTTTAAAATTCTGCAAAGCGTAAATCATATCTAAACCCTCCCTTTCTGTCCTTGTATAGTTTCTCTCAGCTTGTGACAACTTCTTTCTCACAAAATAGATAGGATGATCCATGGCTCCATATCTTGGTTGTGCCAAGATGGCTCCCAAGGAAATACCTGAAGCATATACATGGACGTGGAATTCATTCTCCCAATTTGGAAATATCAGAAAAGGCGTTGTTTTGAGCTTCTCCTTTAGGGTCTCGAATGGTTTATCACATTATGGACTCCATTGGAACACATCTTCCTTATTTAGTATGTTTTCCAAATGTGTAGTGATATTTTCATGTCTTCTGATAAACCTGCAATAGTACCCAGTGTTCCCTAGCATTGAGCACAACTTCTTAGCACTCGTAGATGGCAACATGTTCACAATGACTGCAACTTTGGTTGGGTTGACCAGTACTCCCTCTTGGCATACTATCTGACCTAAAAAATTTCCATGTGGCACACAGAAGATACCCTTCATGAGGTTCAACGATATATGTAATTCTCTACATCTGTAAAAAATCAGATGTAGTAGCACTACATGCTCCTTGAGCAGATTGTATACTGTCCAATCATCCATATAAACTTCTATAAAGTTGTGAATAAATTCTCGGAAACATGCTATTACAATCCTGGAGAAAATTGCAAGGGCATTCTTTAGGTTGAATGGCATCAAATTGTACTAGAATGACCCCCATTATGTTATTAATGTGGTATTCTTTTTGTCCTCTTCAACAATACTTACTTGGTGATACCCAGAAAATCCATCTGTAAATGAGTAAGATTCTTTTCCCGCAACCTGTTCTAGCACCTCATCAATAAAAGGTGTTGGGAAAGGGTCATGCACACAGGTAGAGTTAAGGCTTCTATAGTCTACACAGACCCTAATATCCTATGTGCCTTTCTTGCTCTGGATGACTATTGGGATGACCCATTCTTCTTCTTCCACTGCAAAAATAAGTCCAGCTTCCAACATCTTGTTTATTTCCCTCTTAAACTTATCTTTCACCATGGTGTTAAGGCGATATGGTCTATGCCTCACAGGATTTGATCCTAGTTTTAATTTAATTTTCATCTCTCCCATAACTCCTTTAATCCCTTTTAACTCTGAAAATGTATTTGGTAACAAATCTTCATACTCTCGCAACCAACTCTATATTTCTTGGCTAGTTTGATCATCCCAGTAATCTCCCACCATAGTTATCTTAGGTTGCTCTGTGGTCCCTATATTGAATTTTTGCAACTTCAATGGGTGGTTATAAGAATCATCAGTCTCGTTGGGTATGATGTTCTGGATTTCTCTGTTCCCTTATGTCTCCTTAATGGCTAAGTTTCTCAATTCTTCTAAATCATCTCGTCTTTCCAAATCCTTCTCAATATTATAACATTCTATATTTCTCTTGTCCAAGTTTAATTGAATATTAGACTGAAGTTCTTGGATATGTTTTTCACATACCACTAGGTATGATTTCTGTTTACTAGTGTCTGTAAAAAGGAATTCCTTAATTCTTTGCAGGACTACTTTAAGATTATGGTACTTACTTGTAAACGAGAAGTTCTTGCAAAAGTGATATTTCAACATTTTATAGTTGTCGGTCTGTCTTCTAGTTTCTTCATGCATGACCCAAGCTTTCGAAATTGGACCTAGTGAATGGGTAAATACTTGAACCCAGAAGAGAGATGGTATTTCAACAACTTGTCACTGTGTCACGCATTGTTCAATATGTGTGTTAGGATCATACTATCCGTTGAATAGTTGTGTAACCTGGAAATCCCTCCACATTTCTGATTCCAACTTCTCCTTATCTTGAAATCTATATCTAATAGTTTGCTTCACATCGTTCCAATTTCCAATGAAGGCTTTGTGATTGGCCCACCATCTGGAAGGGGTGTCTTGGAGGGATAAATCCAACACTGAGATCCTTTGTTCCTCTGTTACCTTTTCTTCCATGCTGACCAAAAAACTATTAAGTATTGAGGTACCATCATATATTGGGTATTCTCTGACCTCAGTTCCAACCCATCTAATTTCCCTGACAATTGTGCATCTTCTTGAAAATATTTCGTATGAGACTTGCTGCCAACTATCAAATACCAGTTCTAAATCTTCTTCTATTGATCATATACTCCTCCAACTTACTGATCCATCGGCAGTAGGATTTATGTAATCTTATCTTTTTCTTTTTGTTATAGTGTATAACTGGTCCAAGTCTTATCCTTCCATATTGTTTTCCATTGGCTCAGTGTATCGAGGGCCTACATATGGATCCAAGGGTTGAACTACTTCAATTTCATCTGTCTTGAATGTCATAGTGTCTTTCTTTAGGTCAATCACTGCATAGTTGTCATAAGCCCAATCAATAACAACTAGTGTAGGATAAGGGTCCTTATCCCCCATGATTTCGATCACCTCAAAATCAGCTACAGTCTTCACTCCCGCAACATCTATTTCCACATTCTCCAGTCTTCCTATTTGGAAAATACAATATTGGTTGGCCATTCTTATCTGGATTGGGGCATATGTCAACTGGGGTTTTCCTAGGACTTCCCAAGTATTTTTAGGCAGTATATTAACATCATATCCTAGATCTAACATAACATCCTTAATCTCAAACTCATCTAGTTGGGCTACTAATCTAAACTCTTTTCCAATTTGTACTTTCATCCTCTACACTCTCTGAGTACTCTTCTAAGGAAGATTAGTCCTTATTCTTTCTTATGTGGATTCTTCATTCCATAGAACTAGTTATAGCGCATTGTGCAACTTTTTTGTTAACTGGTCATCCCCAAGAATATTAGAAAATAATTGAAACCAAAGGTCGACTACATTTTGTAGTTGCTCAGGTTGTCTCGGTGTGACTACATGGTTTATGGGTGCAAGGGGTGAAGTAGGGACTTGTGAAATATTAGGGTAAACAATAAGTTGAGGGGGTTTCTCTTACATCTCAGGGCTAGGGATATTCTGAAATACTTCTATAGTGTTTTTAAGGAACAACTTCTATTTCATATGATCATACCTATCTTCCTTAGGCGCTGCTTTCTGGATCTAAGGTAAATTATCAACATCAGCGCCAGTCTTTTCCCCTCCTAGAATGATGATATTAATATTGATTAGTTATCCCCTAATAAATCTCTTGATGTCTGAACTAAAGAGGTTAGTTCCTCATTGACACACCTGATCTTCCCATTTTGAAATTAGTTCTAGGAAGTCTTCAGTTGCATGCCCATTGGCTCTGCAATGAGAGCACCATGGCCACCTCAGATGAGGACAAAATCTACCCATATAGCCTTGCTCATCATAGTTGTAGCATATACTTGTTCCTCTTCCCCCAATTCTTCCTCCTCTAAAGTCTCCTCTGGCTTCACCTCCTCGACCTCTTCCCGGTCCTTGAGGGGTTTCATTCACCCTGAATGTTGTTCGATCTAGCTTGTCTGCAAGTGCATCCAACACTCTACATTGATTAGTAGTATGTGTGGTAGATGTGAAAAACTCACAATGTACAGTATTCGACACTGTTGAATACATCTTAATAATGGGCCATTGTCTTATCCCATTCCCATGGATTCAGAAAATCTCGCAATACTCGACTGGCGGTGCTACTTGGATACCTAGAAAAGCATGATATGGGGTGGGTTTATGGAATGGTAAATTCGTAGATACTTGCACAACTCCTCCTGTGGTTCCTAGTGAGGGTCCCATTGGATACTGAGGAGGTCCCATTCCCCTCATTCATGGACATTTTTTCACCATATGTCCTTCCATGTAACATATGGTACACCAGACCTGCGATCATCCTAGTCTAGGTATCGTCAATTCTTGAATATTTTCTGTAAGCACTGATATTTTCCCTTGTAGTTGCACCAAATTTGCATCTGCTATGGGTCTGGTCACTTTTAGGCTCCCCCGGATATCCTGCCATGGCTTCAATATTCATTGATTGTTCCAAGGCATCTGTCAAAGTGGCTATCCATTGTTGCATTAATGAAATCTGTGTCAGAGGTATCAATCCATTAATATACCATTATCTTTTATGTTCCTCAAGAATTGGATGTGCTAACCTCCCTATAGCATCTTTAAACTTCTGGATATATTTCCAAGATGATTCACCTTCCCTTTGTTGAATCGCGTGCACCTCAAAAAGAGCTTGTTGTTTCGACTGAGGTAGATTAAACTCTGCTATGAACTTTGTTCGTACCTGGTTAAGTGTAAATGATTGACCTTGCATTACTAGAACTCCTGGCTCAATAACTTTCATGTACCATTTGAGATCACGAACTCTCAAGGTATTCTGGATTTCAACCAATTTATTCTCATCCAGAGTCCCTCTAGAACTCCATATTGCTTCACACAAGAAACAATACTACTCAATATCTTCATCTCCTTTACCCCATAATTTTGGGTATCGAGCAATAGAACCTCCCACGTTACCAACCATTGTTGATCTTGTTTCTCCTATCAAAATAAAACCTAACAATCCTAGTTGCGACCTACCAGGGGATCCCAATATCCTCCTTGTACTCGCACTTCCTGGTTGTGACTAACTAACTAGTTGTACTGGAACAAAATTAGCATAAGAAGGTAGTATCAAATTTACCACTAGTATAGAAGACACTTGGGGTATGGGTGATTCGGGGTTGGCACAACTGGCTTCGGGGCGGGTTTATTTGATCTGGGGGGTCTCATTCTCTTCCTCTGTAGCTGTCTCTTCAACTGGATTCTGGATATTTCCTAGCATTGAGGTTGAATCTTCTCTTTCCTCTTCAAGATCCATGTCGACTTCCTTCTCCCTTACTTCTACACCTTCTCTTTCTTGTCCACCCTCCTGGGGACTTCTTTCTCTTTGTGCTTCTCTCTCACTTAATCTTTGACTGACCAGTCTTTCCTTTCTTCTCATCTTCCGCAACTCTTCCATATGTCTATCTTCTACTTCTCCTGGTCCAACGTCTTTTCAAAACTTCTTGGATTGTTTTGTTGCTTTATTTATCTCACTGTGCCACCACTTCTCAACTATGGCAGCTCTTTTCAATGCTCACTCGTCTCTTGAGTCCATTTCTTGGTGTTTCCATCATTTTTCAAAGAACACTCTTCCCTCTCTCAGGCCATGACTCCACCCCAACCTCACCCCACCCAAAGCAAGGGTGTTTTTGTTGCCATATCGATTGGGGACATAGTCAACATCCCCTCTTCCATCGAGAAAACATTAATTCATAGGGAGATTTCTCTCAATAGTATTCCCCTTGCATCTTTCGTGAAATCCGCTTCTTCTCATGAAAAATATTGGTGATTCTTAGTTGCAAACTCAATAATGTATCCTTATAATGTGGTATTGAACCATAAATATATTTCTCGCGTTATTGGGTGATCCAGTCAGTGAAGTGCTGCAATATTTTATGTATCCCAAGTACATGTCCTCTTGACTCATTCTTGGAATTATAGAGCTTCTTGGAGCCCATCTATCCAGTGGAAAATTTATTCTGAGAACTTAACCCAGAATATCTCAAAATATCTCATACTGAGTAAAATATTACCTCCCGTGTATCTTTCACAGATTTTCCTCTCAACTTCACTTCTTTCCATATAAAGGCGTCCAATATTATTTCCCACCATTAGTGAATATTATATCTATGAATCCTAGGATGCATCCACCCTACAGGTTCCCTTTCAACACAGGTCCTGACAATGGAACCATTTTGTTGGCTTCGAATTGATCATACCAGGGTCCTTCTCAAGTTACCAACAAAAGGTACCATGTAGTCTAGAGCACTGGCATTTTCATCTCCTCTGAAGAGAAGAAGTATCACCCGAAGTGCAACCAAGATAGAAGGATAGGGAAGGGAAAGGAGAATACTTGGGTGGGTTCCAAACTCATGCATACAAGAACAAAAGATACTTAAGTTGTGAAAATAATTTATACACGGAGACATCATATTGTGCTTATCAAGCATAAATAAGTAATGTAAAGATACAATGCATAATCGTAAACAAAGTATGACACATTATATTTTAAAATTTTGGGTCCTTATTCTTCTATTATCTCTAGAACTCATCGAACACAATCTTAGAGATACAACTTGGTACTCTGTTACAGAATTCTTACACTGGACTCATGTTGTAGAGCTCTATATAACCAAAATTGAATATATATTACATGTACAACATTTTCTTAACAACAACAAAACTCAACCTATCAATAAGAAGAACCCAAAAATGAGAGAACAAAGAGCCCTTTTACAATCATATACATCTCATATATCTAAGCTCATTAGGATCTGTTGACTTTGGGCTCGCATGATTTCTTGTTTTGTTGTAACTGATTTTGCCTTGCTGGCATTGTGATGTCCTTTTCTGCAACTGATTTCTATTACTTTTCCTTTCTCCACTGTCCAAATTCTTTTGTAGCTTGCACAACTCATGCTAAGCCAAAACTGGGACTATAGTCCTTCTTGCACAGCTTCAAATCCAAAAATGAAGGGCCCAACAATGACGAATTAACCCTGTCATGATATTATGTGAATAATAATAAAAGCACCACAAAATGATATTAAGTCCACAATAACGAGCCCATAGTCATTTGAAAAAGAATGGTTTGAAGGAAGTGTCTTCTTGGAATAAGTAGTGATGGGTTAAATGCTGAAAAAATTTACAAAGAGTTTGAATTCTTCTACAAACTATTAATAAAAGTAATAATAGAAGTTATTATTAAAATAAATGAAAGGGTGTAATGACTCATTGTCAAAAGACACAATCGTTCAAGTTCACACCAATTGGAAGAATATATAAACAATGAAGTATGGTGAACAAAAAGTGTAGTTAAATTTGTTGAAGTATATATATATATATATATAATGGATTCAATGAAAGTTCATTCTATCAGGTTGGTGCCTGTTTACAAGCTGGGTCTTGTATGAGGATTGGATTCCTCACATCTCAGTTGGATCTGAGATCAACAAGTTGGGACTTTTTATGAGGGTTGGATTCCTCATTTCTCAGTTGGATCTGAGAACCACAAGTTGGGTCTTGTAACAGAGAGTTGGGTCTCTCATAATTTTTTGAAGTTGAAGATATCCAAAGATTGATTTTATGTATTCATTCAAGTTAAATTAATAAATAAAATATTTATTCTTTTATATATTGATTCAGAAAATGAAATAAATATGTGTTGTTCAATTTATTTTTGAAAATTCTAAAATTGTCCAAAGTTCTATGACACTGATTCACCCCCCCTCTCAGTGTCAATTATCCATTTCAAAAATTGGTATCAGAGAAGGTTCCTTCAACATAGTTTAAACATTGAACGTTGATTCAGAAGAAATGGGTGGACAATTTTCTATCTCCACAAATGAAGCTCCCTTATTTGATGGAACAAATTATTCATCATGGAGGGAAAATATGAAAAGATATCTGAAGTCAAGAGGATCTGGAATTTGGGATTCAGTAGTAAGTAAGCCCTGAAACTTAAACACTTCAAAGAGAAAAACCAAAACTGCAAAGGAGATAAGGAGAAAAAATTCAGTAGCCTTAAAAAAATCTAGGATGGATTGTCAGACCAAGTCAAAGAAAATATGAAACACTACAAATTTGCTAAAGAATTATGGCTCCAACTAGAAAATTGTTATCAGAATAAAACACAAGAAGAAGAGAAATCCTATCAAAGTGAGGAACAAGAATCTAATGAAAAATATTCCTATCAGAATAAAGGACAAAACTCTAATGAAGAATATTCTTATCAGAATAAAGAACAAAACTCAATAGAAGAGAATTATTATCAAAATAAGGAACAAGATAAAGAAAAAGTAAATTTCAATAAGATCGAAGAACATAATACATTGAAAGACATTTCTAATTAGAATGAAATGAAGGATTTAATTCAATCCTCAGTCATAAATCAAGAATACAACCTCATCAATGAATTGAGGCATACCTTAGTAATCAATAAACAAAAAGTACATAATCTTAAGACTATTGTTACAATTGCAATAGAAGAGATTCACAGGGAGCCAGGAAATGGTATACATATTAAAGTTCATATGGAGGCTATTGAAAATATTAAGTATACAATTATATGCACTCTTGAAGACTTGGAGAAACTTCAACAAAAAGATGTGTTGCTACTTCAACAATTAGATCAATCTAACCATGAAGAGCACGAACAAAACTTTCAGCAATAAAACAAATAAAAAGAGATCAGAAGATTGAAGATTGAAGCTGATCATCTGATAAAGGAAATAGAAGAATTGAAAAAACATGATAACAAAAGAAAAGAAGTACTAAAGGAAACAGAATAATTAGTTAACAGTCTAAACACTCAACTTAAGGAAGCTAAGAAAATGGAAGAAGACATGAATATTTTGTTGACTAAAAAGGAAGAGACATGTCACATGTTGAATGAGAAATACTCAATCTTAAAATGATGAATGAAAAGACAAATAAGATTGTCAATTTTCATAATAGCTCAGTTATCCTAAATAATATTTGGAAGAGCCAAAGATCAACTGATGAAAAAACTGGTCTTGGATACAATAAAAAAGAAGACAATAACAAGTGTAGCACCATTTATAAACATGAGAAAGGATCATCCTTCTCAAAAAGAAAAGGTGCAATTACAAAGTAGTTACAAGTAATGAACTTTGTTAAGGAAGGAAGCTATAGAAGTAAAAAGGAAAAAGAAAATCAAAAGATAAATCTCTCAAGGCAAAATAAATTCAAGAATGGAAACACCTTCAATGGGTATTGCTTATCTTGTCATAGCTTTAGTCATAAAGAAATGGACTACAAGAAACTAGAGAATGGATATGCAAGAAAATCCAAAAACACAATTAGATGTTGGAGATGCAAATTTTTTGGACACACAACAAAATTTTGTCATACAATAAGATGTTACAACTGTGATAGGTTTGGGCACAAATCCCAAAGCTACATGAGTTCAAAAAATTGGAAGAATCAAGGAGTTGACAAATATACAAAAACACAATTAGAAAGAGAAGATCCAAAAAGTTGAATAACTCTTAGAAAGATATGGAGAAGAAAATCTAAAGGAGAAAGAAAGAAAGATGATATTACTCCTAAAAATGATGAAAATAATAATAGGAGATTGGTGGGTAAAACTTCTAATAAGGAATATAATAATCAAAGATATTCATATAAGGTAGATCAAACTCAAGACATGAAAACTCCTAAAGATAAATCTGACACAATTCCAAAACTCGATAAGGTCATACAAGAAGATTATCCATTAGCCAATAAATGGAAATTAATAGAGGAATATTCTCAAATCAATGATAAAGAAGCTTCTAGTGCACATAATAGTGACTTTGATGATGAATCTGCAATAGTAGAACAACCAGAATAATTGAGTGATGATATAACTCTATGCAAGATCTGAAATAGTTTATTGCAGGTGTTCATCTTTCGAGGAACAATATAGGTTATGTATTGGTCTCATAATTGTTATAAGTGGACAAGCCCTAAATGGAAGTTACTATGTGAGAAAGAAATGGAATGAATGGAAAATTTTGCAGCAGTGAGGTGATGATGAAGATAGACTGAGCACAATTATGAAAATGAAAAGACTGGAAACTGAAAATTCAAAGACAGTTGTTGTGATAGAGAAAATATGAAAGATGTATGGGTTGGTCGATGTGTGCCTCAGTTGGTCGAATAACTAGATCAATTCTAGTTGAATAGATTACATTTTATCAGAAAGCCAAGTCATGTGGCAAGAAAATTGTAAAGTCTATCAGATGAATTTAAGAGAAGTGTACAGTAAAGAAGCATCTAGGATAAAGATGGATACATCTAGTTAGAGATAAATGAGAGGAAATAAATAGGTCAGAAGGTCATTTGAAAAGTATAAGATTTAGTTGCACAGTGTTCCAGTAGGACAACAGTATCCACCGTGGAAACAATAGGATGTATATAGTGGTTCACATCGCATCCTGTAGAAATGACATGGGGAGAGATCTTGTCAAGAAGAACTACCCCTTCAGAAACAAAGGGGAAGACAAGTTAGAAGCAGAGAGAGAATGATTGCAGGGGGAGTTACTCGAGTTCAGATTCTTGTCTAGCAGCATACAGACAGAAAATGATTAATCACAGGGGGAGCAACCCTTTTCCATTGATTTTAAAGGGGGAGAGTAACTTCATAGACAAAAGCATCATCATAGGGGGAGTTTGTGTATGAAGTTAGAGTGTTTCCCTTAATGAAAAAGGGGGAGATTCTTGGACATATTGTCATTGATGTATTTTCAWTGATTTCAATGGCCAATGTCATTACATTATAATTATGAGTTGGTATGAACGAAGCTCAGAAGAGATGACACACATGAAGCTAAGAAGGGAAATYGCATTGTATAAACATGATCAGGATTGAAATACCCACAATAAAACTACAAAAGAATCGAGGAAGGATCCTGTCCACTAATGTAGAATTTGGGACAAAGCAGTATTATCATATTACAAGAGAAGGACTGTTGTAGGACTAGTCAAYGATCAGATCAAGTTGTGACCATTGGATATGCAAGCATCATATCAAGGGGGAGTATTTATTGTAGAGCACGAAGGGAGAATTAAGCTACACATTATTTCCAATCCCGCAATTAGTCTAGACTGTCAGATATCATCGATTCAAATATCGATGACTATGGTTGATCCACCAACAATCACACAACTTCAAATTGTGGATTTTGGGCAATGGGCTAAACCAGGCACAAGTTATGGTTCTACAATCCACACCGACAATCTGATCATAGGTAGCTTTTTGGGAGAAAGAAGAGTCGTTGGATTTAAACCAAGGAAAATCAGCATCACAGATAGATCGAGTCGTTGATCTAAGATCATGATCAATGAACAACATTCATTTCACATTAAAAGTTGTGAGGAGGTTACACTATGGGTAAAATTAGAAGTAAGACACATTTCACACACAATGATAGATCACGTCATCATAGTCCATCTCAACAAGATTACATCAGTAAGGACATGTGGCCCAACCAGATGATGATAAGTGTCTAGGTCCAGATGGAACTTTATTTTATGTAAGTCACGAATCTAAGTGACATGTGGCAGTCACTTGGCCAATGCCAAGTCAGCAGTGACATCATCAAGTCACGTCACTTCGGGAGTATGCACTTTGGGGGAAACTAGATTCTACCAATAGTAAACTACTCGAAGCGTCGAAGGATGAATTCAACACTGATTGTCGATCTAATAACCTCAAGAATCATTCTTGACCATTGGATCAAGTATAGTGGAAGGATAGTGTAAGGTACACTAACAAATGACAACAATCTTTCACCATACCCCTATGACTTATTTAGTAGGTAAAAATTTGGAAGGATTGACCTACTTTATAGCTCAAGTAGCCCGAAGTCCGAAAGTTACAAATATCTGAATAACCGAAGAGTCGGAGCTCTTTTGTGCCTAAACCCATGGTCCTATCTCTTAGACTTGTGAAGGTAATTGAGTAGGGAAAGTGACAATACGCACTTCGATGAAAGATACTCTGGGAGGTTTGGAAGGTCGCAAAGCATGGAAGTCACGAAGGATGAAATTTTGAATTCTTGAAGTAAACGAGAATTGGTCAATCACCTATAGATTAAGTCATGGTTGTTGATTTGTTCGAAACCTCTAGACAAGCCAGGACCATTCGAATAACAGAAGAACAAATATTGACCATCCAATCTGTTTCGTGGAAAGATACTCTGGAAGGTTAAAAGACTACAGAGGTTGAAAGTTCTAAACGAAGAAGCTCGGAAGTAAATGACAGTCGTCCATCTCATCATGTGATTAAAATGTGACCATCGATATTGAAAAGAAAATCACTAGCTTGGGTTAGCACTTAGACACCACCCTCAGTCACAACATTTTGGTCATATGAAAAAGAAAGGGGAGTTATAAGCTAAGAACCTGTCAATTCCAAGTACAGGAAAATGCACCAGAGAACAAAGTAACAACTTGATTCATATCTATTGAGAACTAAGGATGTCGTGAAAGTGTGGGAACAAAATAATGAAGTCGATCCATGACTGTGATCGACTCTTAAAGGTTGATCGACATATATATGATGACGAATTAACCCTGTCATGATATTATATGAATAATAATAAAGGAAGCACAAAATGGAGATTAAGTCCGTAGTAACGAGACCACAGTCATTTGAAAAATAATGGTTTGAAGGAAGTGTATGTTTGGAATAAGTAGTGATGGGTAAAATATTGAAACAATTTACAAAGAGTTTGAAGTCCTTAACAAACTATTAATACGAGTAATAATAAAAGTTATTATTAAAATAAATGAAAGGGTGAAATGATTCATTGTCAAAAGACACAATCATTCAAGTGCACACCAATTGGAAGATTATATAAACAAATATGTATGGTGAACAAAAAGTGTAGTTAAATTTGTTGAATATATATATATATATATATATATATATATATATATATATATATAATGGATTGAATGAAAGTTAATTCTATCAAGTTGGTTCTTGTTTACAAGCTGGGTCTTGTATGAGGATTGGATTCCTCACATCTCAGTTGGATCTTAGATCAAAAAGTTGGGACTTGTTATGAGGGTTGGATTCCTCATTTCTCAGTTGGATCTGAGAACTATGAGCTAGGTCTAGTAACAGAGATATGGGTCTCTCATAATTGTTTGAAGTTTAAGATATTCAAAGATTTATTTTATGTATTCATTCAATTTAAATTAATAAATAAAATATTTATTCTTTTGTATATTCATTGAGAAAATGAAATAAATATGTGTTGTTCAGTTTATTTGTGAAAAGTGAAAATTGTCCAAAGTTTTGTGACACTGATTCACCCCCCCCTCCCTCTCAGTGTCAAGTATCCATTTCAACAAGATGAATTATGACATATGTTGGCAAAGGGGAAGACCCAGGGTTCATCTCCAACAGTGCACCAACAAGCCCTAACTACTGGCCCTTTCGGAAACACGTGTGAAGCATATGCAGACTCACCCAAAGTAGCAATAGGGAGTTGCATGACACATGTGTCTATAGCTAGAGGAAATACAAAGTGGATCCAAAACAATAGAAACACAAAAGATAGATATATTTTACCAACTTAAACCTACTTTGCATAGTTATATCTCATATCTAACACAATGATGCAATAACAAAATAATAGAAGGCAAAAGAACACAACATCAATCCCACAGAACAACAAGATATACGTGGTTCACCCTCTCCCTAGGGATACATCCACAGAACTGTGTTTCTTGATATTATAGGAAAACATACAGCTCTATATGCACACTTAGCTTGCAAATCTCTCTCTCTTTCTCTCTCTCTTTCTCTCCCCTCCCTACGCACCCAGTTGCAGGGTTGATCTTTGTACCTAGTTGAATATCTTACAATACCAGAGTGCTCTCACATGTACCACTTCTCTCTCTCACAGCAATAATCAATCAACCATAATACTAACGACAAACTCACACGAACCCATCCCAGGTCCTCTAGACCTTTATTTATACATTACAATGACTCTCAAACAACCTTAGGACAAAACCTAGGTGTCAAAACCCTAAATACCAAAACCCTAGGTCCACTTTGACCTGCATTTTTCGGGCTTTGTCAGCCTGTATTTCCTTCCTTCCCGTGAGGTGCTCCAAAGAATATATTGGTGTCTTTTTCACTTGTTTAGTTTTCCACGATCCATCCTCCTTGCTGATATGTTCTCCTCGATCTTCTTGTCCAATGACTTGCTTTCCCTTACTTCTCTCCTTCTTTTCTTCTTCTTTGACCACTTCGACCCAATCTTAGTAAATGTGTCTTCTGCGCAGTTCACACTTCGTCTTTTCTTTTCCTTTTTCTTCACTTTATTTCTTAATCCATACCCGAGCACCAACATGCCCCCAACACTTAGATGTGACTCGTCCCGAGGCACTGTAGATCTGAAGCTTCTATTTTACTTTGAATTCAAAAAGCATAGAGCAAATTGTGCTTTCTGCTCTATCCCTCCCCAATGTGTGCAGATTGTCTTGTCTTTGTCTAGTACCCAATTTCAATTGCACCTGGTACTTGACCCTTCTCCTTCTTCTTTTACTGAGAGCCATGAGGCAACTGGTTGTCATAATATAATTTCAATTGGCTCCCATTCACTAAACCTTCCTTTCATTCTCCATTCAAAGTCTTCAACTATGCATCTCATGCTTCTGTAACATAGGAAACCTCATATGGCCCCAACCAATGTGTCCTGAACATCCCTGGATGCTTCATGAACTTGCTATCATATACCAATACCATATATCCTTGCTTAAAGGATTTATTCTTTATGTGTCTATCATGGTAAGCCTTCTCTCATTCCTTTTGTACCTGCTGATGGAATCCTACAATAAATCTGTCTTCCTCTAGTTCTACCAATTACGCGAGCCTCTCTTGAACAACACCAGTATCATCCATGTCTGTGAATGTTGCAATTCTTAAGCTAGGAACCAAGTATTCCATAGGTACTACTGCTTCTATACCATAAACCAACTTAAAGGGGGTCTGCATTGTCATCTTCTTGCAAGTGGTTCTATAGGCCCATAACACTGCTGGTACTCGCAAATCCCAATCATCTATGTTCACACTACAAATCTTCGTCAGCATTGTCTCCAATATCTTGTTGAAAGCTTCAAATGTACCATTCGCTTGAGGGTGGTATGGAGTTCTCTTCTGGTGGTGAACTTCAAATTCCTGAGTCAAGGCTTCAATAGTCTTATTAATAAAATGTGTACCTTGATCGCCCATAAGGATCTTCGGGCATCCAAACCTGGTTATGATATCATCAAATATGAATAGTACAGTTGTAGTTGCACTACAGTCCTTAACTGCTCTTGCTTATGCCCATCTTGTCAAATATTTTGTCGCAGTGATTATGTAGTGAGCTCCTATGCGCTTTCATGGTGGGTTGATAGGTCCCACGAAATCAATTTCCCATTTTCGAATGCCTGTAAATTCAACTAAGGTGTTAAAGCAATCTCATCTCTTCTGGAAGGTTTCCTAACTCTTTGGCATGCATCGCAAGCTTTATAGTATTCTTTAGCATCTCTGTGTAAAGTGGGCCACCAGAGGCTAGCTCTAAGAACCTTCTGCGTTGTTGCTTTCCCTACGTAGTATCCTCCTATGATGCCTTCATGTACTTCTGCTAGAATTAGTGGTTGTTCTGCCTCCATAACACATCTCCTCAAGATCTCATCAGGTCCCATATTATATATTTGTCCAGCTATAAGTGAAAAATCTGCAACACGAACTACCAATTGTTTCTTATGAATGACTGTATATTTGCGAGGTGTCATTCCTGTTGACAAGAATTTAACTATATCGGTGAAATGATCATAAAACTTCCCAATGTCCATCAACTGTGCATCTGGTACTGTATCCTCCAAACTAGTAGGTTCCTCTCCATGTTCTAACCTAGACAAGTGGTCAGGTCCCTTGTTCATTCTCCTTGGCTTGACCACAATCTCAAAATCATATTCCTAGAACAATAGAATCCATATGCATATTATTCCCCCCAACACTGGCTTTTTGACTAGGTATTTCAATGCAGAGTGATCAGTGAACATCTTAAAGTGTCCTCCCAACAAGTAGTGATGAAACTTATGTAGTGCATACACCATGGCTTTGCCTTCTCTCTCAGTGGTAGTGTAATTTATCTCAACTGTTGAGAGATTTCTTCTAGCAAAGGCTAAATGATGGTCAATATAGCATGCTCCTGGTTGTGCTAAAACTACTCCTAATGCAATAGATGACGCATCGACATGCACATGAAATTCCTTACTCCGATCTGGGAAAACCAGAATAGGCACAACAATCATTTTCTTCTTCAGCGTGTCGAAGCTCTGCTGACATTCTTATGACCATTGAAACTGACAATATTTCTTCAAAATATTCTCCATGGGTGATGTTATCTATGCATAGCCCTTGATGAACTTTCTTTAGTATCCAGTATGTCTCAGTGTAATGCGCAATTGTTTAGCTAAAGTAGGAGGGGTAGATCAACAATGATGGCAATCTTGGAAGGATCTACCAGCAACCCCTGCTTACACACAATATGGCCTAGCAGCACTCCAAAGGATGAAAAGAAGATGCAATTCTTTAGGTTCAGGGCATTCTAACATTGCCTTAACTTATCCAACATTAGTCTTAAACATTCAATATGATTTTTCAATAATCTAAAAACAGTTCAATCATCAAAATATGCTTTCATAAATTTATGTAGAAATTCCTTAAATTCTTCAACCACCACCCTAGAAAAGATTGATGGTTCATTATTCAATCCAAAATTCATCACTATGTACTGGTAGGATCCCCATTCTATTGCAAATGTGGTCTTATGGAGATCTTCCTTGGAAATCCTGATCTGGTGATACCATGAAAATCCATCTATGAAGGAGTAAACTTCTTGTCCTCCCACGGTATCTAACACTTCGTTAGTAAACGATGTAGGGATGGATCATGTAAACATGCATCATTCAGTTTCCTCAAGTCTACACAGATTATGATATCTCCTGTCTTCTTATCTTGAACCACCATAGGGATAATCCATTCTGACTCTTCAATAGGTTCTATGATTCATGCTTCCAACATTCTATCTAATTCAATCTTGACTTTCTTCTTATACTTGGGGTTCAATCTGTAGGGTCTCTACTTGACTTCCCTTGCATGTGGTTTCAAGGGGATCTTCATTTCTCCCATGGGCCCTTTAATTCCCTTCATGTCAGTGAACTTGGTTACAAACAAGTCCTGATATTCATGTAGTAATTATGTGATCTTATCAATAATGGCATCATCTCAATAATCTCCAATGTTTGCGAGCTTAGGTGCTTTCTCTGTCCCAATATTAACTTTCTTGATTTTAATTGGCTATCCAATAATAGGTAGTTCAATGCCTAGTCCTTCTACGTCTCTTTGTGCTTCTGTTTCTGCGATGTTCACATTCCTAGGATCATCGTCTTCATCAGCATTTATATTGTAACATCCTTGCAATTTCTGAAGAGGTGTGGTCCATTCATCCTCTTCTTTCTCAACAGGGAGGTTAGGTGCCTCCTCAAATACTTTTTGTTTTACCACTTGTAAATCCTTATCTATTGTTGGGTACTAAATTTCAAATTAAAATGTAGCTACAAAAATATGAGTCATACCTTGTTGATCTGCAGTGGTGAGGCATAGTTCTGCTTGAAGATACCAATTGATAGGGGTTGTGTCCAAAGTGTTAATGAATTTATGCACCCACTTCTCTTGAGTGATGTTTCTTCAGGCTTCCTCACAACTTTTCACATGGTCCTTCAGATAGATTTGACCTATGTATATAACTTCGCACCCTTCTACTTGTTTTGAAAAGCGTATTATCATCAAAGTGCAACATTGCACCTAGTTCATGATGTTCTTCTTGTCTGTTCCCCACCATCTCGTTGGCATTGATTTCAAGGCCTCATCCAGTGCCAATAGTATTTTTTGTACTAGTACAATTTCTTCAAATTCCAATAAGAAAGTTTCTAAATTATTTAAACCATCAAATGTGGGAAAATTATTGAGTTTTGTGCCATTCCAGCGAATGTCCCTAGTCAATCTAGCACATCTCTGCATAGAAACTTCATACATTTTGTTTTGTCAGTTCTCCAGTAATTCTTCTGAATTTGATGAGGATTAATGTAATCATGTTGACTTGCAGTCAATTTATATATATTATCTATATCATATGCATGGTCTTCTTCTCTGATGGGCTCTGTGTATCTATGACCTTCGTCAGGATCTAGAGGTGCAATGACCCTAAGGCCATCACCTTCAAATGTCATTCTTCTTTTCTGTAAGTCAACAACAGTAGAATTATTGAAAGCCCAATCAATTCCTAACAGCATAGGATAAGGACATCTATCGTCAACTATCTCGATTACTTCAAAGTCTACAAACATTCTTACCCTGTCGATGTCCACAGGGACATGCTCCAACCTTCCGAAGGGGCTTAATTCTTGTTGATTAGTCATCCTAAGCCTGATAGGGGAATAAATCAACTTAGGTTTTCCCATCAGTTCCCAGGTCTACTTTGTTATAACATTGATTTCCGACCCTAAGTTGAGGACCACATATTCTATATCATAATCTCCAATCTGAGCATTAAGTTGTAGTTCCTTATTTGTCCTTTTCTTTCTTGATACTTGATGTACTTCTCTATTCAGTAAGGGATCTACCTTCCCTAGCTCATACTATCTGATCAAATTTTGTAGCTCTTGTACAACTCTTTCGTCCTTAATCAAGTTAATGCAAGTACATAAGAATTCCATAAGATTTCTTAGCTCTTTTCCTTCTTTGGGAGAAGCAAACTGATCAAATGCCAGAGGCATTCCACATTCTGTTACTTTTGGTTGTGTCTTTGATGAAGAAGCTTGATCTCTTCCAAATTCTTTTCGTGCCTCCTCAATTATCTGCTTCTCTTTTCTTGGATCAAACTCTTATGTATTTTTTGCAGCTCTTTTGACCCTTGATTATTCTGTAGTTTTTCCTAGGGTCACTCTGTCTTTTCCTGTAACAACACCTCCTCTAGTGATAACAGTGACTCTAGGATCCTCTCCATAAGGTTCTGCTGATATTAGTTGTACTTTCTAGTTTCCTCCTCGTCTCTTCTAAAGTTTGGCTAATAGCATGGGACAATATTCAACGGCATGTTCAAATGAGTTACAATAGTTGCAAGTGGTACAAGGGTTCTGGAAGTCCATTTCCAAGTGACCTGGATGTGCACAGTTATAACAAATGATATGACCTCAACCTTGACCCATGCCTCCTCCTCATCCTCTTCCTATGAATCCACCATGAGGGTTGAAGTTTCCTCTTCCTGGGGAATTAAACTACATAGTATTTCCCTCTTACTGCATCTCTCCTTGAATCCTATATGTATCCCTTGACCTTTCATGCAAGAGATCATAATCCCTACAGTATTTCTCATCATGCCCCATAGATTTACAGAATGTGCAGTAAATTTTTGTAGGTTTCTGAACATATTTTTTCATGTAATAGCATTCACCAGGGTGATGTCTATTTCTACATACCTCACACCAAGGTAGAGTAACCTTCTTCAAAGGTCTCGGAGCTCCAAAGGCCAAGTATTCATGAAATAGGGGGCATTGCTCCTTATCATGGCCTTCTGACTTGCATCTGATACACCAGATGTCTTCTCTTTTATATCTTCCCTTGTCTTTCTTCATATCTTCGACCTGTAGAGATAAGCTAGTTAGATGACTCAAAATTTGACTCATACATGAGCTAGATTATCCCATAGGGGTTGATTCTAGTTTCATGGAAATATCCAACGCCTCAGCCTGCGAAGCAACCTTCTGCTACATCAAAGGGACTCTGATGTGTGGTAGGAGGGCAGCAACGAACCATTCCTTGTTCTGCTCGTCTGGGATCTGAAAATTCAACCGACATGTTAAGGTCTTAAACCTCTGATCAAAATCCCAAACAAGTTCAACTACTTTCTTATTGATTTCTTTCATCTCTGTAATGCACTGTGACTCTGACTTAGGTTTCTTTTACTCTTCACTCAATGCATTCATGATCTCGTTCAGTGGTTTAGGTTGTGTGACTCCTTTAACAAACTTCATGTTCCAGCTCAGTGCGCGGTCTCTCAAGGTAGTACTAAACTGATGTCTTTTAACAGCTTCATCATTGACTTGCTTAATACTCCATACGGCTTCACATAGGAACCAATGTTGATCAGGATCTTCAAATTCATCTCCCCTAAACATGGGTAACCTTATCTCATCTTCCATAGATATTCCTGGGTTTCCTGACTAAGTATGTACTGAACTTCTTGTAACAATGCTCTAAGTGCTCTGATAAGTTACTTAATACTGCTAAAACGACAAGAGGAGTAATAATACTTACTTCAACAGTCGGTGTAGTTCCTAAAGTTTCTGATTATTCCTGGTGAGGTTCTTTAGTCTTCCCTTTCTCTGCCCTAGCGGACTCTGAATGTTCCTCATTCACTAACTCTTCCTCTTCTCCATTGTATAACCCTTTGTTCTATGTTAATGGTTCATGAGTATACTCAAACAAGTTCGCCAAAGGAACCTCTATGAAGGTTCTTCCACTACATGTATGTCCAACCTATGTGTTGTTGTCACTATTTGAGTTCTTGAACATTAGATTTTTAATCTGACCAACTATTGTATATTCAATATGTTCTTCTCATGCAATAGCATCTTGATCTTCAACTTCAAAAAGCGTAAAAAATTTCCTCTCGGCCCCTTAAAGAAATATCTTTCTGCTTGGCTATATGACTCTACTCTGTCAATATAAAACTCAGTAATGTACCCTCCAATGGTGATATCAAACCAGTGATCTACTAATCTTGATACGGTGTTATCAAATCCCTTGACCTTCTTGATCAACACTGACGTCAAAACCACAGATGATCTAGATCTGATCTCAAATTCGGTATCTACTAATATGGCTAACCACCTGTACAACTCCTTATGAATTCATCCAAAGAAAATCTCATGTATATCAGTAAAGATATACTTTCCCAACCAGTCTTCTATACTAATATTAGGGTTCTTGTTATGGGATTCAGTGAAGTACTTTTCTTATTCTTCTATCCACTTATGAATCTCTGTATTCGATGGAAACCACCTTGACATTCCATCAATAAGATCCCGGTCCCAGAAACAGAACCATTTGTTGTCACAGGGGCAGACCCAGGGCTCATCTCTAATAGTGCACCAACACACCCTAACTACTGGACCTTTCAGAAACACCTGCGAACCAGATGCAGTCTCACCCGAAGTAGAAATAGGGGGTTGTAGGACACAGGTTTCTACAACCAGAGGAAATACAAAGTGGATCCAAAAAAATAGCAACACAGTAGCTAGATATCATTTACCAACTTAAACCTACTTCGCACAGTTATATCTTAGATCTAACACAATGATGCAATAACAGAATAACAAAAGGAAAAATAACACAACATCAATCCCATAGAACAACAAGATATACATGGTTCACCCTCTCCCTAGGGCTACATCCACATAACTATGTTTCTTGATATTATAGGAAAACATGTAGTTCTATCTGTGCACTTAGCTTGCATATATATCTCTCTCTTTCTCTCCCCTCCCTATGCACCCAACTGCAAGGTTGATCTTCACACCTAGTTGAATATCTTACAACACCAGAGTGCTCTCACACGTATCACTACTCTCTCTCACAACAATAATAACTCAACCATAATACTAACGACGAACTCACACAAACCTATCCCAGGTCCTCTAGACCTTTATTTATACAATACAATGACTCTCAGACAACCTTAGGCTGAAACCTAGGTGTCAAAACCCTAAATACCAAAACCCTAGGTCCACTTTGACCCATGTTTTCCAGTCTTTTCCAGCCTGTCTTTCCTTATTTCCCACAAGGTGCTCCAAAGCATCTATTGGTGGATTTTCCCACTTGCTGAGTTGTCCATGATATGTCCTCCTTGTTGATCTATTCTCCTTGATCTTCTTTTCCAATGACTTTTTTTCCCTTATTTCGTTCCTTCTTTTCGGCTTCTTTGACCACTTCGACCCAATCTCAGTCAATGTGTCTTCTACATAGTTCGTACTTCATATTTTCTTTTCCTTTTCTTCGCTTTCTTTATTAATCCATAACTGAGGGCCAACAACATATTAGAAAATGATGTCTATGAGTTGGTTAAAGTGTTGAAAGCCTTCAGGGTGTATGTGTTACAGTCTAGCATAACAACTTATGTTCCTAGAAGTAGTGTCAAAGATATTCTAGTTCAGCCAGATAGTGAAGGGAAAAGAGGGAAGTGGATTTCCAAAGTATTGGAGTAAGAACTGCACATAAAACCCACCAAGATGATCAAGGGATAGGGACTTGCCAAGTTGTTATCATAATCAAATTGTAAGGTGTTGGAATTGCATCAGAAATTCACCCAATCTGATGCACCCATGACACAGTCTGGGAAAGACATCATGCAAGTATTTGAAAACTACTCCTCTTAACCTTGGTACAAAGATGTTATTTAATTTATGCAACATCTAGAATGCCCACCAGATTTGAAAAAGACAAGGGCCAGGTCTCTCAAATTAAAGGATATAAAATTATGTATTTTTAATTGGAACATGTATTGGAGGGATCCTGCTACCATCCTATTAAGGTGTCTTGATGAAAATGAATCTAAACAAGTCACAAAATATTTACACAGGGGATTTTTTGGAGGACACCAGCATTGGAAAGATACAACCCTCAAGATCCTAAGGGAAAGGTACTACTGGCCCACCCTTCCCTCAGATGTATTTACTATAGTAAGGGTATGTAATGAATGTCAAAAATAATGCAAGAAAACATAAATTACTTTCACTTCCCTTGAAACCTATCACTACCAGTGGCCCCTTTTAGTAATGGGGATTAGATTTGATAGGTGAGATAAATACACCCTCCAATGGGTAGAAAAAATGGATTCTCACTGCCACTGACTACTTTACCAAATGGATCGAGGTTGTGCCCACTAGGAATTCTACTGACAAGTTGATTATAAAATTTTGGGAAACCGATATATTTTCCAGATTCGGCTTCCCTAGAAAGATTATAACATAAAATGACTAGGCATTCAAATCCAAATCCATTATTGACTTTTATGGCAGCCATAACATTGCCTTGACACGTTCCACACCCTATTATCCTTAAGGGAATGTGATGGTTGAGTCATCAGACAAGACTCTCATCGGGATCATCAAGAAGTTGTTGATTGAAAACAAGAAATCATGAGACTCTAGACTTAAGTATTCCTTGTGGGCTGACGGGATCAGCACCAAGAGATCCTTGGGAACCTCGCCATTTCAACTAGTCTATGGGATATATATTTTCTTCCCTACTCAACTTGGTCTACCAGTTCTAAAATTCCTATAGGAAGAAATGGAGGAGCCAAATGAAATCCAGAGGAGAATCTTTCAGATTATAGAAGTTCAAAAAAAGAGAGAAGCATCTAATCAGATAAATGAGGCATACCATAGAAAGATCAAATTATCTTTTGACAAGAAAACCAAGAAGGAGATCTTTCAAAAAGGTGACCTGGTCTTGAGGTGGGATGACAAAAGGGAAGAAAAGTATAAGCATGGTAAGTTTGATAACCTATGTTTTGGTCCTTTTAAGGTGGTTGTGATTCTGGAAAATAATACATGTGTTCTACACAATCTAGATGATGCATAAATTTTTGGAGGCCCAGTAAATGGGCGCTTCCTGAAACATTATTTTCCTTGAAATACTGAGGGAAAACCCCTCTTGTACCATATCTTATTTCCCTTTTGGTTTGCATTTGATTAGTTAGTTTGTGTGTGAATAAAGACTCCATAGTTCAACAAAGGCACTGGGGTGTAGTTACAGTTTTGGATTCAAAAAGATGCATGGATTAGAGATAGTAGAAGATCTACATGGTTGGCAGATAGAAACTTAGGTAAGAGAAGGAAGGTGGGATCAAGTTATTAAGTTCCAAGGAATTGGTATGTTGTTCTCATCACCCCGTAGGGGGGGTCTGTCCTGATTTGGAGCCAATGTTGAGACCTAAGTCTGCACCCCTACCCCTCATCTCTCATTTCCCTATTCCTTCATCAAAATCATTCCTCTTCTGGTTGGTTAAGTCAGTTTCCCATTACTAAATGACTTGGCTTTTTATCATTATCTTTCTTGATTGATTCTTTGCACCAAATATTTATGTTTTCTTGAAAGATAATTGCATGTTGTGGTTTGGGTTCAAAATATTTTTCATCATGTTTACCATTGACTGAGCATGCAATAGGTCGACTAAGTCCTTTGTTTACATAGGAAACATCCAAAAGAAAAACACAACAATTCAAAGCAATGGATTTTGGGCTTACATTTTGAGAAAATATACAAGTTAAATTTTCGACGGTGGAGATCCAATGGTCAATTAAGATCAAATACTCTCTTGCATTTGGGGTTTCAAAATTGTGTGAGGTTTAAAAACAAAGAACATGAAGTTTCACTCTAGAACTTTGTCACTCTAGGAGATTTTAGTCCAGAATAACTGTGAACCTTCGAAGTACCGGATCCCTGAAGTATCGAATCCCCAAACTGCCATCTCACTTTGCGATTTCAGTCATTCAGAAGATATTCATACTCTACATTCAAGAAGCCATGAAGTGTCGGAGCACCAAACTACCATGTCACTCTGAGAGATTTCAATCCAAAACAAGCGCAAATATCCCAAGTGTTGGAGTGTCTAAGCGTCGGAGCCCCTTTCTCATAAGTTCTTCTCTAGCTAGCATATCATATGCCACTTTTCAGTTGATTCCATATGACATGTGTCACTCATTTCAGTCATTTTCACTACGTCATCTACGGTATTTACGGCGACACGTGTCACTCTCATTTTATGACATGTCATTGATTGTGACGACATGTTTCCACGTCACTCTGGGATATTATCACTTTGGGATATTTCAATCCATATCAAACAAGTTCCCCAGAGCTCTAAAGCTCTAAAGTGTTGAGTTGTCGAAGTGTCAGAGCCCCGAACTACCACGTCACTCCGGGAGATCAGTCATTCGGGATATATTCATACTCTACAATGCAAAGCTCCCAAACACCGAAGTATCGATGACGCATGGCATTCATCTATCGACAACATGTGGCACTCATTTCAGGCACCTTTGGTTACGTCATCTGCTATATTTCAAGTGACATGTGTCACTCTTCTTTTTATGACATGTCACTGACTATGACATCATGTAGCCACATCACTTTGGGATATTGTCCTCTGGGAGATTCTCAAACTCTACAGTCAAAAGATACTGAACTTCGAAGAGTCGGAGTCAGGAAGTCCCAAAATATTTAATGATAAAGATAATCTTAGGTTAATTAGCAAAAATCATTGGTTAATGACTTCACAAGTTCATTCATTCGGGAAATATTCATACTCTATAGTCAAAAGATCCCGAACACCGAATTTTCGAAGGGGCTTATCCTTATTAATTGCATGTTTTGAAGTTTTTAAACGACGCAAAATAAAGGGAACATTGAGCAAGTCTACGACATCATATTTCTCGTCTAGCAACAGCTCGATGATAGTCGACAAGTACAGAACTGAAGCTTCATATCCGGACCCTACAACACCAAAATCCAAAATTGGAGAAGTTGTACTCCAGTCTCCAAAAGAAGCACCAAAAGACTTGCCTCTTCCTCAGATAGATAAGCTGAAGAAGAACATTTTCAACACATATAGTTATCTCCCAGTGGCCTGCAAGAACACACATGTACACATGTACTCAACTCAAAATCCAATTCTATCAGTCCTATTTAGTTCTTTCAAAGACTCAGTTCAATTCAACATATACATCAGTTTGGTTTATGATTAGCAGGAATTTTAGTTATTTAAGTTCAAGACTCTTTTATATTAAGAAATCATAAGTGGTCATTTGTGTGTGATATGAAACACTTCTTTTTTATTAATTCAAGCTCGAAGTATACCTTAATATACTCCAGCAATGTTTTTAACTAAGTTAATAAGTTTTTTTACAACTGGTAGTGTAGAGTTAATCCTCAGTCTCAGATGGACGAGAGCCTCTGCAACTTTGATAAATAATTTGTATGTTTTGAGGGTTCAGTTTTTGGGGAAAGAATATCAATACATCAATTGATTGAACATGTTCTATGCATGGATTAAAGCTCTCTACCTGGTGAATATACTTTTGATGACAATGTTTTTGTCCAAATCTTCATGTGTTTTGTATCGTATCTTGAATGTAGTTTCTGATGTGTGCAAAGTACATTTCATTTCCTTCAACTATTGTATAACTTATCTTTACTAATATGAAACCGGTAAAACAACTAATGCTTTGGTGAATATTTGTTTTTAGTGCAACCCATGGGAGAAATTTTGTTTTTGATACATGTTTAATGTCTTGAAATGATAATTTAAGTATTAAACTTGTTGCAATAGATTATTCATTGAGTGGTTTGTTGTTTCCCTTTGTTTTTACCTCTATTTTTTCACTTGTCTATCATTTGTGTGCCACTAACCAAGGGGAACCCTCATCTATATAATTTTTCCAACCCACCCATGCTCTTGTCAGGGTAAAACCAACCCTCTAACTGACCAACAAAATCAGAAAACCAATCATTCTAAACTTGAGGTGGCCTAGATCTTCCCTTTAGTGGTTAGGTGCAAACTTCTCTTGCTATTGGTTGTTGTGCTTTCTCAATTCTAATACTCAATTTATTTGAATTTATGGGACCCCAATTTAAAAAAATTCCATATGTGGCTACTGTATATTCCAGGGGCATCTAGGATCCTGAAAATTTCGAGAAATATTTTTCCCCATACACTCGACATATCAGGGCCACAAGGAACATATATGGTTCACTCATGTTTATAGTATTGTACCACCCAGAGGCTCTGTTCACAAATTTGCTATCTTCCTTCCATGAGGAAGCCAACAATTGATTATTGTTATGATATTCATAGAACTCGGCCATGAATTTCATTTTAAGACTAACTTCGAGGTCCTTGAGTTTGTAATATTTGTTGACCTCCATTGGTAGGAAGAAACCAACACATTGATTATTAACATTGTTAATCAAGCACGTGTCGGCCTTAGTGTGGTTAATTTTCCATTCCAAAGTTTCTACACAGGGTAAAACCAAGTCTCTAGAGGCTACCATGTAGAGGGATGATAATTTGATATTTTGAAATACATGGTTGTCCATGACTCTTACTTTTGGGTCACTATGTGAAGTAAATTTAGGAAAATCATCATTGTGAATTTTACTATATAGTTGAATCTAGGTGGGAATAGGTACCTCAGTTGTCGTGCTTGTATCTATATATTTGTAGAGATATGGTGGAGATGTCGATTTCTTTAGTGGCATTTTGATTACAGGATCCACCTTGGGTGTGAAATCTATTTATCTGGCAGCAATAGGACTAAAAGCCTCTCCTATGAATTCCTTCTTCCCCTTTGGTGTCTTTCGTGATTGACAAGTTGTTGGTCTTTGAGGAAGCATTTTTCCTACAAAACAACTTACTTGAGTTCTATATCTATCAAACACTTCGAAAAATAAAATATTATCATAAGAACTAATTACGTGAGCAAGACAATTTGTTTTTTCCTTCAACACTTGCCAGTCCCGGAATTGACAGAAAACATGACAATAATTAGCTTAAAGGAGTGAAACACTTGGTTCTTCAAGAATCCCTCGCATCACAAAACCCTCAAATGTTCTATGCAAATGATGATAGAATGAAAAAAAAAATCGAATTCATATAGTCTACTTCTGTCAATCCCATCTAGATTTACCAGTGTTGAGTACAACAAAATCCTTACAGATCTTTGGGATTTAATTACCTCGTCAACACTATGCTCTGGAATTAATGTAATATTTAAATTAGTGGCACAAAAAAAATTGATTCAGTCTATCAACAATATTGAATAGTGACGAGTTGGAGTGTGACAATTACTAAGATCAAGGATTGTGGATATGTTCCTTTCCTAAGTTTCAAATGATTTATGTCAATGTTTAGTCATCAATCCCAATGAAAATGAGTGTTGGAAGTCATGTTTGTTTGATTTTTGTGGCAAGATTTTGAATATGATGATGTGGTGTTCAAATCATGCAACGTGAATTTCAAGGCCTCCTTCAACCAACATGGACCACTCAAATAGGTAAAAATATTCACTAAAATGGGTCATCGACGGTCTCATCCATGTGTTGAAAAGTGTATTTTCTTGGTCTTCGTTCACCAATGCTGATAAGATATCAGCGATTGACATTTGAAAACTCATGGATCCTAATAAAACTATTCTTATTTCATGTTGACGACCAATGTAACATTGACATCGATGAATTAAAACCTTCTCTAGTTCCTTTGACGTTTTTCATCAAAATAATTGATGCCTTAATGATCGATGTGAATTTCCTATGATTACATGGATCGTGATGTGGCATGAATGACATGACTCAACTCACAATGCATGAAAACATGAATTGATGAATTGACATACCTAGGTGATGTGGCGAGGTGTCATCACAGTATTAGCATTATGTAGTTAATGAAGTGTTAGTGTCGACATGGCTGACAAAGTGGAAAATATGAATATCCACTTGAAAACTGATATGTTAAAAATGACACAGTGGATTCTTACATGTCTTCACCTTACGTCAAAATCGATTGGAAATCTAATGACCACAATTTTTAGGAAAAATTCATTTATCAGTGTTGGGTGTTGGCTTTCCCTAAGTTGATTTTGTGATGTTTAAAGATGGGCATCAATGGTCGATGCTCACCAACATTGGTAAGTTCCTTTACAATATAGGGTATTAGCATCAACTGTAAGTTTTCACAAGTGACACTTGACATCTATCGACATCAATGCTCTTAAGAGGTGACTGTTAGGCATTGGGAAAGTTAAGTATTGTTGGGATTTTCAATGATCTTTGAAAATATTATGTGTTGAGGACCCCTTTTTTCAGCATCTAAATGATATATACTTCTCTCTCTTCTAGTGAAAATTCAAATTAAGCCTGTGACTTGACCGAAATGAGAATAAAACAAAATAAAACTTTAAAACAAGTCATCACCATGAGAGAATTGAAGTATAAGGATGAAATTAAAGCAAAGAGGTGCCCCAAAATTTCATGAAATTTTGAGGGTGTGTTGAGGGGTCTAAATTCCCTTTAACTCGACAATAGGAATCACACCAAGAGATGAGTCCCAATTAGACTCTTCTTTTTTAAAGTAGTATGATTCTCTGAATATTTAGTCTAGAAAGTTTCGTTGGGCTTTTAATGTTGTTTTGGAAAGTTTCCTTTCTAATTATGTATCTCTTTTTGGAATTTTGTTCTTTAATATTCAAGCATGCTAGCAATATAAATAACTTAGATGATTAAATCTGAAGAAAACCAATCCCAGGATAACCTCCAACCAGTGGTATGTAAACAATACATAAGCCTAACTAATATCAACAATAATACATTAATTAGTCAAGTTATCAGTATTGTTTAAGAAAGAGAGAAACAATTACACACAAATCACATGTAAAGACAAATGAACCATAATTAATTTCTCATAGTATTTTCTTGTAATATGTTAAACACCATAAAATATGAACCAACATTCATTTAGAAACCATAATAATTCAATATAACTTAATATAATCATAATCTTACTAAAAGGCTTGTAGTTGATAATTTTTTGCAAAACAATCTATAGATTGAGTTTTATCGACAAGCATGGAACAAATTTGTCTCTGGATCTGTATGAGCTTGAATATTAAACCTCAAAATAATTCTCTCTCTAACTCTCTAGTTACTAAAAAAATCATCGACCCTTCAAAAAGAGGTCGATATCCTTATTTATTAAAAATATACATACTAAAAATAGCTTAAAAGTTCACTTAAAGTAAAGACAAAAAGCAATAGAGTGGACTCATCCATGTGTAAGTTCCTAGTATACTTCTCGGCATCTCAACAATTTTTCTTGATCATATTCAAACCATTGGGAGAAATATATTTGTAGGTATGGAGGTATGGAAATTGGTGTTGTTCCATTGATCATATTTCATATCAATTACTCCATGTTTGAAATGATTCATTCTAGAACTCAAGTATCGCAAGACTGTCAATGCTCTTATCGGTCCATGATCAACCTCCTCACTTGTCCCTTTTCCAAAATTTTAATTTCAAGAACATTGGCATCAAAATTTTTATCATGCTCCCTGAGATGCTTGAATATGTTTCTAAGGTCCATGAAGTCTTCGGGCATACCAAATTTAAGGAGTTGAATATCTTTCATCATAGAGTTTGTCTTTTCCCAATTGTTGAGAAATTCCTCCCATGTTTCCTATACTTTTGTTTTGATTCTTCCACTAGATATGTCTAATACTTTGTTTCCTTTTGGAATCTTCCTAAGCTTCCATCCATAAGAATCCTAATGCAATTATCCTCTTCACCCTAACCCTTTTGTATTTCTCTTCTATATTCGATCTCTACTAGATCCTTGTGATATCTCTCAGACCATATCATAATTTATTTGTGTTCTATCAATCCCAACAAAGTCTCCTCCTGATAACACACAAACTGATCCATTTAGGCTCCCCTTTACAATTTAAATTGGTTGTAGCCTTCTTTAAAATCATCCCTTATGAACATGATCGCCCGAGTGGTTCCTTGATAAAATTCTACCTGATGTCTGAGACTCATAATCTATTCCCTCATGGACTCTGCTTCCTACTCGTCTTCTCTCTACCTGTCAATGACAATAGTGGATATAGCCATTTTGACTCCTAGAAATTCACTTACTTGGGACCGTATAGCATCCAACAGGGTTTCTTCCATAGTAATAATCAAAACACTACCCAAAGTAAGCCTCCTCCTCTTGCTATTTATCTTAACCACCACCTCCCTCTTTCTGTCATATGTTATATCTTGGACATTTGCAACCTCATCTACAGGTTCTAGAATTGGTTGGTCACCCCAAGAGAGGGTGTTTCCCATACTACCTGGAGTGTGAAAGTGTTCAAGGGATGGTTCCTTACCTTTATATATCCTTGGTATATTGTTACTGATGTTTCCCTCATCTCTGCCTATAGAATGCTTTGGTCTGGGGATGTACAATTCTTCCTAGGACTTCCTATTGGTTCGGTCCCTACATGTTTAAGCATTTTTCCCATTTTCTCGGTGTCAGTGGTACCTTTTGTAACATCCTTTGCTACTTCCACTAAGGGTGAAGTTGGTGACTCTATTGTAGGTTTTCTAGTCTCTTTCTCAACATTTTACACTTGATTCTCCTCACTTATAAGTGTGTTATCTCCAATTTGATATGTAGCATGTGATATTTATTTACTCGGTCCTCTCTCTAGGGTCTTTTCATATTCTTTGTCTTGTTTTTTATCATTCACATTATCTTCTTCTTCATATGGGGTATTTTCCTCTCGGATTGACCCTTCCATATTACCTTCATCTTTCTCTTATTTATCTTCATGTCCACCTTCCCCATCGTCCTAAGGTTGTGAACCTTGTTGCAAGGGAATTGTGACATTCTTAGTTGTATCGAGACCCATTTCCACATCCATAGGCTATGGTCCCTGGGTTGTTGGGTGTCATGCATTTATGTAGAAGCTTCATTGATTATGGGAACTACTACAGTGCCTATATCATCATTGAAATCAGATCATCTATTACTTGTTCCAGTACACTTTAGCCTAGTGTAACTGTCAAGGGTTTTGCTAGTAATCCAAGTCTCGATTTCTTTGCATGTACCTTCTTCGCATCTGGTTGTTCATTTTTTCCCTTAGGTGAAGTGTCTCTTAAGGGTGTTATTTCCCCTTATCCCATATGTATCACTGGATTTATGATTGGTGGGCCTAATACTTGAATTTTAATATCTTCTCCATGTTCATGAAGTAATATCTTGTCTTTCTCTAAGATCCTTATCTTATCTCTTCTTGCTTCTTGATTTGCAGTTTCATTTTGTTCCTTTAGAGAAGCACTTGTTGTTTGTTCTAACCACTCTAATTTTCCGCCTCTTATCTCTTCTTTCTTCTTGATTTGCAATTTCATTTTGTTCCTGTATAGAAGCACTTGTTGTTTTTTCTAACCATTCTAATTTCCCACCATTTTTTCAAATCCTTTGTAAGACCTCATCCCAATATAGAGAATTTTTGTTAGGATATTTAGACACTTAGGAGTTAGTTAAGATCAACTTTGTCTAATGTGTCGTTAGGTAAAAGTGTGTTTCTTAGTGTGTTTATTTAGTATGCATTTGTAGGTAGGAAATCCGACAGTCACGATATGTTCCTGACATAGAGTGATCCAACGGTTCATACTCTCCTCGATCTTAATGGCCATTGATCTATGGCTTAACACCCGATTGGTCCATGATCTCTATTTAAAGAGAATGGAGGGTCATTTGTCGACGATCGATTGTGAGAAACTCTCTTGTAAAAACTCTCTGTAATCTTTTTCTTTTGCATTAATAAACTTCTCCAAGTGGCCGCGTTGGCTGGGGCCATGGATGTTTCCCTGTAGGGGTTTTACCATGTGAAAACATTGGTGTGTTGATATTTGATATGTTTATGTAAGTATTTACTCAAGGTTTTCATCCTCTGTTCGAATACATGTGTTGTCAAACATGGTATCAAAGCCTGTTTGAAGACCCGCTCCTGTTGTAGATCGAGATCATGAAGCCGAGTATCCTCATCTCCATTTTCTATCATTTCCATACATTTATGGTCTGAAAGGACTATTCCATTGCATCAGTATCACTTGTTTCATTCAAGAACATTTTTTTATCAGGGGATCAAATTTTGCTCAAAAATTCAAAGTGCTCAGAATCGCTTCAAATCAGACGAGAGTGTAGGCCTTGTCGTTGCGAACCCAACGCAACTTGTTTCGTCTCAAACGGACATCAGGAGCGAGAGATATTGCAATTTGTCCGTCAAGTCAAACAGGTAAAAAAATGATGTTGATTGTACAGTCTGTATAGTCCGTACAGTCTGACGTGGCAGGGGCCATATGACCGTATGATGACATGGTGGAATATTCTGATTGGAAGACATGGTCGAATCAGGAAGCAACACGTGGCATTTTTTTGGTCAATGATTGGGTGCCACGTGGCCCAATCATGGGCTGCCACATGGCACCCCGGAATTGGTTGATTGTATGTTTGATCAAATGTATTGGAGTCTGTGGGGTTCAACCCCCGGACCTCCCCACCGGTGTAAGGTTTGACAATGGCCGCCCTACCAGCACGCCATCCATTGGTTCTTGTTATTTATATGGTTTCAAACATATTTAAGTTTGTTTATTATTTAAAATGGTGGGGGGGTCGGGTTGGGGCTTAGCCCCGACCCGTGGTCTTATTACATAACATGTGACCTATTGTAATATTG
>ML801427.1:83766-94529 GCA_009831015.1 Picea engelmannii | reverse complement strand
CTCTAAATGAATGTAACAACAAGAAAATATTTGTTGGTGATGATAGATCTCTTAGTGTTGTAGGATCTGGAACAGTTCAAGTAGATAATGGTCATTTCAATGATGTATTATGTGTTCCAAGTCTTTCTTGTAACCTTCTATCAATCTATCAAATCACTCATTCAGGTGAAGTTGAAACCGTAGAGTTTTCACCTCACCAAGTTGTAATCAAGGATATAAAAGATCCTAAGCATGTTCTTGCAACTGGAATTGTTGATGATATTACCAGGTTGTACAAGTTTGACAACTTTGGGTCATCATCTTTTTCATCATTTTTTGTTGCTCATAGCGATGACTTGATCAAACTTTGGCATGAGTGGTTTGGTCATATAAACTATTGCTCATTGCAGCAACTATGTAATCAAAAGATGGTAACTAGTATTCCTCCTGTTTCATGCAGAGATGGTGTTTGTGCCAGTTGTGTTATTGGCAAACATCATCAGGATAGTTTTGACAAACGTGCCTCTCAACATGCTTCGGTCCCTTTGCATCTTGTTCACGGTGATTTGTGTGGTCCATTTTCTTCCCCTTCTTTTTCTGGGTGCAAGTATTTCTTAACTTTCATTGATGATTTTTCTAGAAGTACTTGGGTTTACTTCTTAAAACTTAAGAGCAAAGTTTTTGGCCTACAAGGCCCTTGTAGAAAACTAATTTGGACATCAAATTCAAAAGTTAAGGAAAAATAATGGAGGTGAATATGTGAACAATATTTTATAAGTTACTGCACTACACAAGGCATCCAAATGCAACACATTGTTCCATATACACCACAAAAAATGGTGTTGTTGAGAGAAAGAACCGCACATTAAAAGAAATGGTTAATTGTATGATCCAATCTAAGGGATTAAGTCTAAAGTATTGGGTGGAAGCAATCAACTGTGCAAATTACATAGTCAATCGCACTCCCGCAAAGGCTCTTAAAAATATAACACTGGAAGAAGCTTGGACTAAAATTAAACGAGATGTAAGCCACTTCCGTGTATTTGGCAGTAAAACATGGGCTCACATTCCTGATGACAAAAGGAAAGCATTGCAGCCTAAAAGTGAGAAGTGTATATTTGTTGGTTATTCTAAAGATTTCAAAGGTTATAGACTTCTTCAACCACATTGTAATGAAATTATTCTTAGAAGAGATGTTAAATTTGATGAAAATCTCTTGGCCTGTGAGCCTAATTTGACGGTTGTGCCTCCTTCAGCCTACGATCCATCTTCGACATTTGTGCATTCTTTTGTTCCTATATTGGTTTCTTCTTTAGATGATGACAATGAGGATGAAAATCCACCTATCGGCATAGGGGTAGACCCAGGATTCAACGCTACAACATCGCACCAACAAAACCCTAACTATCGACCCTTTTGGAAACACCTGCGAAGAAGATGAAGTCTCACCCGAGGTAGAGGCAGGGGTAGTTGCAGTAATCAGGTGTCTACAACCTTAGTTGGGACACAGATCTGTGATTATAACACTAAATAGAGAACTTAGCAGTTAACATTCATCAATAATTGACCAATATCTACTTCGCAAATAAAACAGAGCATCGCAACATTCACCCAGATTTAATGTATATAAGTACTTTATCATAAACAAGAAGATTAGATCTAGAATATCAAGAACTAAGAACAATCATAGAGGTCAGATCTAACATTCTTACACATCGTTACCACAAAGAATAAGCATATTGTCTAAAGCACTCAGCTAGAGAATACATAAACACATCGCAACAAAGTACATCGCAAGACAACACAGTATTTACGTGGTTCACCCCCACCCTAGGGATATGTCCACCAAATATTCTTCTTTATTAGATTCTTCAATGGGTTACATGCACAGAGCCACCAAGATCATACTCTGCATAGGCCAGGAGATCTGCACACACCTCGCCAGATCCTCCTTCCCCGAGCTAGATCACAGCACTAATCATTTCCACAGTCTGCACACAAATCACTATAAACGACTTGCACTCAACTCTGCAAGTCTCACACAACACACTTATAATCCACACTTGCACTTAGCATTTATCACTTAGCACTACTAGCCTCTTATCACATAGATACCGCTACTTCTTATATTTCCTAGACATCTATTTATACTTTACAAAATAGGCCTAAACATGGGTAAACCCATGGGCTGACATCCCATTCCCATAACATAATCCCATAACCCAAAAAGGACCCAAAAAGGSGCCAAGATTCTRCGATCTCCTCTTCGTCTTGCGTTCCTCCTTCAACAGGCTRTCGAAGTCCCAAAATAGGTCAAACTTGACCAAGGATCTTTCGAAACTTGGTCAAGGGCCAACAGGCCCCCAACACTCACCTGTGACTCGTCCTAAGTCACRYTGGTCTGATCAGTTATGCTTCAAAATCCTCGAGCTTGGATCAAGCTGCTTCGACTTATTGTTGTGYGACGACCTCTTTCTCAGTGAACTCTTGGATGACCGCATCATTGATGGGTCCTTCTAGRCATTGTTTTGTTGCATTCACAACCTTCTATAGCTCTGTTCCTTGKCTTTCAACCTCTATGAACAATTRGTACGCCTATTGTCATATATTCTACTTGCTTCGTGACTTGATCCTCTGCCCTTATTTCTATGACTGTCATAGAGTGAAGTTCTTTGTTGATCGCTTCCTTCATTTGAAGTTGATCTATGAGCAACTRTTCCTTTCCTTGCTATAGATGTGCCTTTTCCTCATCAAAATTCGCTTGGAGAGCAATATTTTCTTGTTCTRCAGCACTTTGTTGTTCTACAAGTACTCCTTGTACTTGTGCCAAAGCCCAGATGGCTTGCGCTATTTCTTCTTATGCTCATCGGAGGCGAGCTTTGCCTGTATCAACTAGGCGATGGAGTTGAGCTAGCTCATCTCCCAATTTTGGTGTTCCCAATGATAGAGGCACAATGGAGACTGCACGGATGGACTGTAGTGCATGTTGTAACCCTTGGAGTTGAACCTCAATTATATTGTACATCTCCTCCTACTTAGCCTCTTGTTTCTCTACTATCTCCAGCGAAGCATCATTTAGGGCTGCTATGATGAAATCGAAGTCATCAGAGGTGAAGACAATCTGCATCTTGGTCATGGAGGCTTTCGATTTCTTCCTGGAAGAATATTTTGGAGGGGAAACCTTCCTTTTATTCGATGGGTCCTTCTCATCTCTAGGTGGGTTTACTTCTCCTTTATTTTGTTTTTCCTCTGTTCCATTTATCTCTTCGCCATCACCCCCTCTCTCTGGTGACATTGAAGTAGTCTTCACTGAGGTACTGCTTACATCTTGGGCTTCTTCGGTCTTCTTTGTCTTGCTAGGTCCCAGTGTATCATGCATTGTTTCTGGGCTATCGATGTCAGACATATCTGCAGGGTCTGCTCGAATGAGGAGGTCTACTGACCAGTCCTTGGTGATCTCCTCCAAATATTCCTCCATCATCTTATAATAGGATTGGAATTGTTTCTTATGTTCGTCAGTGCGTGTTGTGATGTAAATGAAATTTCGGTCCATGTTGAACTTCATCAAGGGCCTGAACCGGTGTAGAGTGTTCAGAGTTATGCGAGGATCGGATTGTATGGCTATCTTCAGCTGATTGTAATAGGTATGAAAAATAGCATTGGACTGCCACTGTTTATTCATGTCACTTGAATACCATAGTGTGTTGAACTTCGTAGCCAATGGTTCAAATGGCTCGATTTCTGGGAAGGTTTCACCTTCCGGCATCTCCCAGGAAATTAAAATGATCGGGATCAATAGCCAACTGAAATGAAATATGTACCCTTGGTCCTAGGCTTCTCTATAGTCGAGTTCTAATTGGTTCACCAAGTACTTCACCCAGTTCATCTGAAGTCCTTCTACACACTTCCCTACAAGGTTGACTACAATACCAGTGACTTGGGTGGGTCGAGTTTTTCTGACTAACTTCCCTGCAATCAATTGACAAGCAAGGTGTATTGCGCAACTCTGGATAGAAGCTACCTTGTAGCCTCGCATTCCCTTCTCGATATCGCCATAGGTGTCCTTGATCTTATGTGCAAGAGAATGATCCATGTATTTTTCGTGGTAAAACTCTTGTGGATCAGGTCCTTGCATACTTAACCCTGTGATCCAATTGATCAGCACCAGAGCAATTATTATACAACGTTTTAACCAAAAATAGCTGCCAAGGTAATAAGAGAGCACTAGCTTGACACATGCATTCACCTCCTGTTGTCGTCTGACGTGGGGATTCTTCATGAAGTTGAGCAGGGTGGACTGCGCGAGGTCCATAGTCCATTGTTGAGGGACGATCTTTGAGTTTTTCCCTTTAGTTCTAGTCAGGTACTTATGTGGGGCGAGAATTCTATAGGCTTTGCGATCTCCTAGGTTGAAGTCATTGAACTTCAATACTGCGAGCTTATCTTGGTTTGCTCACACTACGCGGATCCCCTTTGGGAGGTATGCAGTGACCAAGGTGTAGTCAAAATATCTGGGCACGTTATCTTGATTTATCGCATTGGTCAGAGGTGGAATATAGGTGGGTAGTATAGTTGGGATCAACTTGGCATTCGCTAGATCATCCTTGTTCTTGGTTTGCTTCTCATCTGACGGTTGGGAGAGTCTGAATCTATGAGCAGTGGATTGAGAGGTTGGCATTCCTCTTGTCAATGATGCTTTCACACCTATAGACATCGACATGACTCTCTCAGTCATCAGGTCGATCACAACGTCTTCAACATCTTTCTCTACAGCACTCAATTCATCCGACATACACATTCGGGTTTAACAATCTCAGGCTCGAGGAGAAACTTAGAAACAGGAACGAGCTAGGAAGAAATAACGTGATGATCTTGGTGTAAAAGAAACTTAGTCTGTGGGCTCAAGTTATTAATTGGCAAAAGTGTTCTCATTTCTCAGTGCGACGGGATAAATAGGTAACTCAACAATGGGTCGCTTTCAATGGGTATGAGGTCTTCATTAACTCTGTTTGGTCCATTATGGTGCGGTCTAATGGTCTGGTGGCGAACCATAAATGATTTTATACCCGTTCGGAGCATCGCTCGAACGGTTATAATGTCCCCAGCGACTATGTTGCTTCGTCATGGTGAAGTGTCATGTGTCACTATTATGATATCTCGGCGAAGCTCCAATTTTGTAAATTTTCCTTCTGCGAGGTTCCCTCTGGAGCCTTCTACAACATGTCCATCTTAGCTCTCTTCTTACTTAGATTTCTAGACTTCTTCCCAATGAGCTTCGTCTCAGTATGCCTTTTTCCGTTCTGATTCTTATCTTCTTTTGAAATAGTCACTTCGCGTTGTTGAGATTCTTTCAAGGGTACTATTCTTTCTTTATCTGGGATAGTTATTTCAGTCCCATGTGGGTCCTCTAGTGTTCCTACAAATTCGACATCTATGTCATTGTTGTTAAGTGGCTGTGATCTGTTCTCTTGTTCTTCAATCAATTGTGTGATCCTTCTAGTTATAAAATCTTTTAACTCTTTCTTCTCATGCTCTAAGACTTCTTCTTCTTCCTTCCTTCTGGCTTGATCTCTTTTAATCCAAGGATTTCATATTAAATGGTAAATGGGGCATTGTCCTCAATAAATTTAATAATCTCAAAATCTTCTTTTGTCGAAGTTCCATTGGCAGTCATAGGTATCTGAGTGAGCCTTCCACATAGGTTTATCATCTTTCCTCTGAATAACCCTATTCCTCCTAGTGAAGGAGTCATAGCGGGCCTTCCTATAGCTTCCCAAGTTCTCTCTGTCATGATATTCGCCTGTGTTTCTTCATCTAGAACACAATCAATGTCTAAGCCTCCTATTCTTGCTTCAAGGTATTCTTTTTCTTTAAATACCTCCGATAATATAACATGTCAATGGTCATTCAGGGTTCCTTTCATCTGTAGCAGTACTTTCTTAGATTCTTTCTGAAGTTCAACCATATTTTCTAGATCTGCCTTAGGGTTTTCTTGATTCAGATTCATTCTTTCAACTTTAGAAATCATTCTAGGGCAATCCAACACCTCATGGTCCATAGCCTTACAACAAAGACAGCTAGGTCTTCTTCCAGGGCATTCCTTAGAAAGATGTCCTAGTTTTCTGCAATTGTAATAGAGGGTTAATCGTCTATTTTGTTTAAATGATCCCCAACCTTTCCTGTACTGCACACTAGGATCTTGATAGTTAACCTACAAACAATTTTTTCTAGGCTCTTACATCCGTTTGTTAGTCCAAACATTCTTTCTATGCATAGGTATAACATATCTTTCATTATTTTTATCAGATCTACACATATCAAATATTATTTCATCTACCAATACCCTAGTTTTCAAACTAGGATAGAATCTATCAAACATACCTAGATCCATACTCTGGAAAAAAAAAATCCACTTATCTTATTTCTACAGAGCACAAAGCTTCCAGATATAAAAAAATTCACTATTCTTACCTTTATCAGAGCACAAAGCTTGAAGATATTACTTCTTTTAATCATAAATTCTCACTTTTACCTTTCTTAGAGCACAAATCTTTTAGATCTTGCTTCTTTCCTTCAAATCTGACCTCTTTCCTTCAAATCGAGCTTCTTTCTCAAGCACAGAGCTTCACAGAATAAGTCGAGTATTGCACACTAGAGAAATAGATCTACACATAGAGCTTCTCTTTTCTTTACTTTATTTCCTAGCAATCACAATCTCAATCCCGACAACAGAACCTTTTGTTGGCACAGGGGCAAAACCAGGGTTCAACGCTACAACAACGCACCAACAAAACCCTAACTACCAGCCCTTTCGGTAACACCTACGAAGAAGATGAAGTCTCACCTGAGGTAGATGCAGGGGTGGTTGTAGTACTCAGGTGTATGCAACCTTATCTGGGACACATATCTATGATTATAACACTAAATAGAGTAATTAGCAGTAAACATTCATCAATACTTGGCCAATATCTACTTCGCAGATAAAACAGAGCATCACAGCATTCACCCAGATTTAATGTATATAAGTAATTTATCATAAATATGAATATTAGATCTACTAGATCAAGCACTAAGCACAATCATAGAGGTTAGATCTAACATTATTACACATCATTAGCACAAAGCATAAGCATATTTTTCTAAAGCACTTAGCTAGAGAATACATAAACACATCACGACAAAGCACATCGCAAGAAAACACAACATTTACATGGCTCACCCCCACCTTGGTGCTACGTCCACCAACTCTTCTTATTTAATAGCTTCTTCAATGGGTTACATGCACAGAGCCGCCAAAATCCTACTATGCATAGGACAGGAGATCTGCATGCACCTCGCCAAATCCTCCTTCCCCAAGCTAGGTCACAGCACTAAGCCTTTCCACAGTCTGTGCACAAAGCACTACATATGACTTGCACTCAGCACTACAAGTCTCACACAACACACTTGTAATCCACACTTGCACTTAACATTTAGCACTTAGCACTACTGGCCTCTTATCACATAGATATCGCTACTTCTTATATTTCCTAGACATCTATTTATACTTTACAAAATAGGCCTAAACATGGGTAAACGCATGGGTCGACATCCCATTCCCATTGCATAATCCCATAACCCAAAAAGGACCCAAAAAGGGGTTGATATTCCACGATCTCCACTTCATTTTGAGCTCCTCCTTCGACAGGCTTTCGAAGTCCCAAAATAGGTCAAACTTGACCAAGGATCATCCAAAACTTGGTCAATGGCCAATAGGCCCCCAACACTCACCTATGACTCGTCCCGAGTCACTATGGTCTGATAAGTTATTCTTCGAAATCCTCGAACTTGGCTCAAGCTGCTTCGACTTGCTGTTGTGTGATGACCTCTTGCTCATCGAACTCTTGGATGACCACATCATTGACGGGTCCTTCTAGGCATTGTTATGTTGCATTCACAACCTCCTCTATCTATGTTCCTCAGCTTTCAACCTCTGTGAACAATTGGTACGCCTGATCTTGTACTGGTTGAATTCATTGAGTTACTTCCATAACTTTTCTATGAATTGTATGGATCTGTTGTTGGGAAGTGTGTTGCTCTTGAGACCACTTCATTCTTTCTACAGCTGATAGGGCCTTCAACTGCGCATGTAGGGTCTTTGCATGATTCTTTGCTTCCTGGAGTTGTGACTCCAGTGCCTGCAACTCTGGGTTCTCGATGAGTTTCTCATACGTTTGGGCACTGCGGTTACTCAACTGCTTGCATTCTAGGAAAAGAGCTTTTAGTCTCTCAACTGCACTTCGAGAAGTTGCTTCTCTTTGGTCCCTTACTTCTTGTGGGGTCTTGAGTACAGTTTGTAGATCCAAGTCTATTATGCATTGTTGCAGCTGCTAGATCATTTCTATCGGTTGTTCTACTTTCTTCGTGACTTGATCCTCTGCCCTTATTTCTATGATTTTCATAGAGAAAAGTGCTCTGTTAATGGATTCCTTCATTTCAAGTTGCTCTGTGAGAAAATTTTCCTTTCCTTGTTGTAGTTGTTCCTTTTCCTCATCAAACTTCACTTGGAGAGAAAGATTTTCTTATTCTGCGGCACTGTGTTGTTCTACAAGTACTCCCTATACTTGTGCCAAAGCCTGGGTGGCTTGCACTGTTTCTTCTTGTTCTTGTTGGAGGCGAGCTTTGAATTTATCAGCTAGGCGGTGGAGTTGAGCTGGCTCATCTCCCAATTCTGGTGTTCCCAATGACAGAGGTGCAGTGGAGACTACGCAGATGGACTATAGTGCGTGATGTGCCCCTTAGAGCTCGGCCTCAATTCTATTGTACGTATCCTCTTGCTTAGCCTCTCGTTTCTCTACTATATCCAATGAAGCATCATTCGGGGATGCTATGATGAAATCTAAGTCATCAGAGGTGAGGATAGACTTCATAGGTGAGGACGGTCTGCATATTGGTCATGGAGTCTTTTGATTTCTTCCTGGAAGAAGGTTTTGGAGGGGAAACCTTCCTTTTCTTCGATGGGTCCTCCTCGTCTCTAGGCGGGGTTACTTCGCCTTTCTTTTGTTTCACCTCTGTACCATTTATCTCTTCTCAATCACCCCGTCTCTCTGGTGATATGAAGGCATTCTTCATTGAGGTACTTCTTACATATTGGGCTTCTTCTGTCTTCTTTGTCTTGCTAGGTCCCAGTGTATCATGCATTATTTATGGGCTGTCGATGTCGGACATCTCTGCAGGGTCTGCTGGAATGAGGAGGTCCACCGACCAGTCCTTGGTGATCTCCTCCAAATCTTCCTCCAACATCTTATAATAGGATTGGATTTGTTTCTTGTGTTCGTCAGTGCACACAGTGATGTAAATGAAATGTTGGTCCGCGTTGAACTTCATCAAGGGCCTAAATCGGTGTAGAGTGTTTGAAGTTATGCGATGATCAAATTGTATGGCTATCTTCAGTTGATTGTAATAGGTATGAAAAACAACATTGGAATGCCACTGTTTATTCATGTAACTTGAATACCACAGTGTGTTGAACTTCGCAGCCAATGGTTCGAACGGCTCATTGTCCGGGAAGGTCACACCTTCCTGCATATCCTAGGCAATAAAAGCGATCAGGATCAATAGCCAGCTGAAATGAAATGTGTACCCTTAGTCTAGGGATTCTTTACAATCAAGTTCAATTGGTTCACCAGTTACTTCACCCAGTTCATCTGAAGTCCTTCTGTGCACTTTCCTGCGAGGTCGACTACAAAACCAGTGACTTGGTTGGGTCGGTTTTTTCTGACTAACTTCTCTGCAATCAATTGACAAGCAAGGTGCACTACGCCACTCTGGATAGAATCTACCTTGTAGCCTCACGTTCCCTTCTCGACATCACCATAGGTGTCCTTGATCTTCTGTGCAAGAGCGGGATCCATGGATTTTCCAGGGTAAAACTCTTGGGGATCAGGTCCTTGCATACTTAACCCTGTGATCTAATTGATCAGCGCTGGATCAACTATTATACGATGGTTTAACCACAAATATCCTCCATGGTAACAAGACAGCAGCATCTTGATGCATGAATTCACCTCCTGGTGTCATCCGAAGTGGGTAATCTTCATGGCGTTGAGCAAGGTGGACTGCGCAAGGTCCATAGTCCATTGCTGAGGGACGATCTTCAAGTTTTTCCCTTTAGTTCTAGTCAGGTACTTATGTGGGGCAAGCATGCTATAGGATTTTCAATCTCCTAGGTTGAAGTCACTGAATTTCACTACCGCAATCTTATCTTGGTCTGCTCGCAACTGCGTAGATCCCCTTTGGGAGGTACGCATTGACCAAGGTGTAGTCAAAATCTCTAGGTACGTTGTCCTGATTTATCGCACTACTCAGAGGTGGAATATAGGTGGGTAGTATAGTTGCGATCAACATGGCATTTGCTAGATCATCCATGTGCTTGGTTTGCTTCTCATCTGACGGTCGGGAGGGTCCGGCTCTATGAGCAGTGGACGGAGAGGCTGGTAGTCCTCCCGTCGATGGTTCTTGTACACCTGTAGACATCGACATGACTCTCTCAGTCATTAAGTCGATTAGAACGTCTTCAACATATTTCTCTACAACACTTAATTTGTCCGACATATGCACTCGGGTTTAACAATCTCAGGTTCGGGGAGCAACTTAGACATAGTAACGAGCTAGGAAGAAATAGCACGATGATCTTGGTGTAAAAGAAACTTAGTCTATGGGCTCAAGTTCTGTTAAGCCCTAATATTGGCTCATTACCCCTTAATTGGGGCATATTATATTAGTAATTTTATTTTATTTATGTC
>ML801427.1:28324-60133 GCA_009831015.1 Picea engelmannii | reverse complement strand
AAAAACAAGAATATTGGGCACTCCAAACCTAGTGATGATGTGTGGTTCCAGGAAATTAATCACTACATATACATTTACCTTTTCTAGTGGAACTTCTTCTATCCAACGTATAAAATAATTAGTGGTGATAAATATGTACTTATGTTTCTTTGACAAATGAGGATTGTTCTCCTAGATGATGTATAACCCCCATTGTTCAAAAGATTCTTCAACAGTCATAGGTTGGAATGGGACCACAACCTTTTCTCTTGTCCAACACATTTCTAGAATACTTTACAACTTTTTGCATAAGCATGTGAATATTTGAATATTGTAGGACAATAGTATCCTACTCTTAGAATTTTGTGAGATGTATTATCTCTAGAAACATTTCCTCCTACTGGCCTGTTCTGTAGCTCTTTGAGAAATCTATTTACATCTTCTTTCTCTAGGCATCGGAGGATAAAGTTGTCATAATTCATTCTGAAAAGAAATCCATTGATGAGTTGATAGTGTGTTGATTTGAGCTTTAGGGATCTCTTTTATTTTGGATTTAGATGATTGGGAGTAGTGCCATGTTGCAACTATTTATTGAGGTCATTTTACCAAGAGTCATTGAGTGTTTCCACATAAGGATATTGTTGCAAACATAGTTATAGTTCTTCTTCCCATCCATATTCATATTAATCTATGGAATCTAAGGCCTTAGTTTCCATATTACATGGGACTTGACCTTTCACGATGTTGGCATGTTTAAATTCAAGGTCATATTCCTTCACAATCGTCATCCAATTTTCTTGATGTTAACATAATTCTTTCTGAACAAATAGTGATCTTACAATTGGGTGAGATACGATCACTTTGGTGTGATTATTCAAACTATAGGGATTGAATTTCTTTATGTATTTGTTGATATAAAATGATTATTTTTCCTCCATGAGGTAATTCAGTTCACCCCACTGTAGACCAATGATCATAAATGAAATGGGGCATTCATCCCCTTGATCATTCTTTTGAGTGAGCACTACTACAAGAGAATGATCTAAAGAAAAAGTATACAAAAAAAAGTCTTTGGAAAAGTTTGGACTTTGCAATGAAATAGTTTCTACTGTGTAAGCCTTTACTTCATCAAATGATTATTTTTCAATAAATGTCCATTTTAACTGCACATCCTTCTTAATCATATGTTGGAGAGGCTTGACTATTTCTACAAAGTCTGACATAAAAAATATAACAAAGTTTATCTTCCCAAAGATTGATTGCATAGAATTTTTGCTAATTGGGAAAGGAATCCGCATAATTTATTTTGTTTGTTCTAGGTTACCAAAAACCCCATCCTTTGAGATGAAATTCCCCAACAATTTTCCTTCTGAAACATAAAATATTATTTTTCATAGGATTTAGACATATGTTGTATTTTTGGCACCCTTCAAAAATTTATTTCAAGTGATGTGAGTGGTCTATTATTTTCTTAGAACACATTGTCACATCATTGAGATATACCACTATAATTTGAATAATCAGAAAATTTAAAAAATATCCATGGCATGCTATAACATTGTTCCCATTTTAATTAAATTGAAAGGTATTATGTGGTAAACGAAATTTCCCCACTTTGTGAGAAAAGTGGCATTTAACAAATATGGTTCTACTACAAGAACCTATTTTTAATATGAATAAACATATAATAAGGATCTCATTTATAAACCTAAGATGATATAGAATATTTGTTCCATGGGAGTAATAGGGTAATTGTCTTTGTCATATGTCTTATTTAAGTTATGTAATTCTACACAAAGTCTAATATCCTTGGACTTCTTCCTAACATGAACCATATTGGACACCCACATTGAATGATGGACCTTAAAAATGATTCAATCAAGTAATATAATATTAATCTCCTTATGGATGAGAGATTCCAATGTAGGATTCACTTTCCTTAGTTTCTTCTAAAAGGTCTTGATGTGTTGGATGATTCTAGTGTCATAAGTTTTCAAATATTCATAAGTCCATGCAAAAATGTCTTTATACTTCTTGAAGAGATAAGTAATGGTAGACCTTTCATATTCTAAAGATAAATTTCCCAAATTGATAAACTTGGGATGCTTAGGGGTTCCTAGATTTACCAAAATGTGCATCATGGTGGAGCTATTTGTCTTGGAATTGATCGTTGTTTTAAATCTATATTGTAAATAAAACAACATTTATATAGTAAACATGTTCCTTGGTGTTACAACCTTATTTTCCACCCTAGAGACGCATGCATGAACCATTTATGATTCCTTTATAAGACACACTCTTCTATCATTACAGTTCACTAATTTTGAGGGAGGTCACACTTTCAACCACTAGAAAAGCGATATCATTCTTCGATTACATCACTAATAGCATGTGATCGGTCACTAGTTGTACTACTAACAATCCGTTACTACCCATGTATACCTCTAGAATTGAGGAGTTACTGGGAGATTAGTACTAGGTGAGTTTCTTCTCTCATGATATGAGCTTGGGAACTCTCAATCTAATTGAGGTTCATGAAGTTCTATATATCTAGAAGAATCCCCTAGCCTCCTCCACCAATCCATATAAATAAGGGAATCCAAGGGTAAATAAGGGGAAGAATCATTTGCAAGTACTTTCTATAGAAATTTCATAGGATATATCCTACATAGATCAATCTTCATATAAGGTCATCCTTTCTTGTGTGAGGGATAAGGGAGGACTTCTTTCATGACTCAAGGAATATCTTCATGATTGATTTATTTGTATCCATTTTCAATATATATTAGCATGGTTTTCCCCATCCAATGCTTGTGTATTTAGTAATTGATACTTTCTTGTGGAAGATCTAATCTTTCCCTGAGTATATTAGGACAAATGTGGTAGATCTGGGAAAACAATTCTATGATCTATCCCACTATATGTCTTGGATAAAGAGAATATACAAGGGAGGTATTTCTTATCCATAGGTGATATTTATCTACAACATAATCTACTACTCCACTAGGGAGAGACTTTCTTTTCTTCCTTGGTTCTTAAGGAGTTCTTCCCTTGAAATAGGTTTGAAGCCTTCAAATGAAATTCTATCACTTTATTTGCAAAATATAAATAAAATAACTACATATATGAATTAATCTCTAAAAGTGTTCCTAATTCAAAAAACAATTGTCTAAGTTAGTGTACAGAAAGTGAACTTATTGCTAATTTAAAATCATCTATTTTGTTGTCTTTTCGTGACAACCACGTGGAATCTTTGCTTGATATATTTTGATAGAGAACTCATATTTCCACCAAACCAAATCCAATATATATAGGATTTCCTAAGATTTCTTTTGACATACTACATGATATGTTTCTGATAAATTCAGAGTGCACTATAACTCCTGTAAATGTTTGCTCCCATATTATAAATATAATTGCATCTTTTTTACTTGAAAATAATGACCTTGTCAAAATTGAATTGAATTTCATGTTTTGGATTTGATTGTGCCTTGAATATTTAGTTTCATTTGTCTCATAAGTGACATTATAAAATAAGTATTGCATTGATAGATAATTTTTCCAAGTTTTGGGTTTTTTATCCTGTATAAACATTTGAGTGTGTTTGGTAGCACCACTACCAATATCATACAAACCTTACCTTCTTGTTCATTGGTTTGATTTATAGATTTATTCTCTTCATTATATTAAGGAAATATTTTATTTCAAACACAAAGAAAACAAAAAAGTTGTGCTAGCGTGAATATTTTGAGCGTTTAAAAAGATTGTGTTGGTGTGATTAGTGTTTGAGGATATTGCTCATTTGTTTGTATTATCTTGAATGGTTGATTGAGAGAGTGTTAGGAGATGTTTTTAGTTGTAAAATACGAAAAATAAAATAATATATTCCCTTCCTTAGATATATTTCATCGAGCATAAAATTTTCATCTCTTGCATGCATACTTTTTCTTCTTTGGATGGAAAAGAGTCATAACATCATTGAAGTTGTGTCCGTCCCTTTGAGTAATCAATGGACATAAGAACAAGAACACTTAATATAAAATTTATTACACTCTTTTTCTTCATAGAAAACCAACATATATTAGTATTTAGGGCCTTGGCGTAGGATTGGAGAGTAAACACTCCAAGGCCACCTAAATTGAACCTAGAAGTCACTAGTGAGAGTACAAATCCATTGTCACAACTATGTGTTGGGAAGCTCCTTTAACATAGGATTTAAGCATGAGGTCGCATTTTGGAAAGTAGGGTGATATCCCCTCTCTTATTTTATTTTTGTTTTGTATATTTATTGGATTACTACGTGCATGGGGGTTTCAAAGGGCATGCACCTCTCTCTAAGGTAGAACTCTCGAAACTTGGGGATTTATTTCCGTTCCCATATGTGTGGTTCGACCTTCGAGTATTCACCCAAATAATAATTGTGAGGAGATAACTATAGATGCAAGGAATGGTAATGCTTATTACTCTTAACTTTTTGAATCTCATCAGGCTAGGTGATATAGATGGGATTATTTCCCTGGTTTAGAGCCTGTCAAAATTTTAATTGGATCTCAAGAAATGTAATTCTTGTATCAGATATCATTTTAACCTATATAAGTTTTACGTGTTTTACATAATTATTAAATCTCATTAATAATAATAATAATAATATGATAGAAAGAAATAATGAAATGCTTTTACAAATAAAGGAATAATAAAGATGGAAATTCAAACAAAACAATGAAGTACGTAATAAAATATGAAGTAGCAATATCCCAAAAGTTCTCAAAGCGAGAAAAAATCAATGAAACTTTTATTAATTCTAAATATGGGTTACAACTTAAAATTTCATTTTCAAGTCCCTGCGAGGGTTTGGACTAGGGAAAAATCTTGGAATTCGAAGATGTAACTAAAACTTGTACATGGGAAACTAATGTCAAAACAAAATATCACAATGCAAGACCAGTTTAGATCACTTAAAGTTACATGTGCATCATTGTTTTGAACTTTTCAAAGCTTGCATTAATTATCACTAAATGATTTCATAACTTCTAATTAATCCAAAACACACTTCAAGAAAATAAATAAACTTGGAGTATATCACCGATCAATTCCTTTTAGTCTTTTATTTGCCACCTTCAGAACAACCCTTATGTCAGCAAGACAATTCATCTCTTATGAAAACTTAAAATGGAATGAATAGTTTCCCCCGGTGTTAATGCGATGATAGTTTCTAAATGAGATGTAACGAATGAGTGTCATTTCAACCATTATGATTTTCTGTGTAGTGTTACCTCTATATTGTAAAAGTGATAATGAAAGAGACAAAAGGACTCATGCATGGATTTATGTGCCAAGGGTGTAGCACATGAATCAATGCACCCCGACAGGAATTCATTATTTATTAGAGAAGTAGAGCGGCCCCTAGTGGGTCACCACGCACCTGAATTCAGGTGCAACTAGTCAATGTCCACTTAGGGGAGGAGTGAGATGAGGCAAAGAGAGATATAGTAAAATCCATTGGTTAATCATGATGTCAATAGTTGTACTGGAGGGTTCTACCAACTTAATGGGTTTAGGGAGTAGATGGGAAGGGAAGAGATCATTATGGGGGAATGAAGGTATACTATGTTTCCTAATGTAAAACTGAGGGATTGATGACATGGGGTGATTTTTTGGGAATCGTCAATGGGAATTCATATAGTGGCCACGTGCACTACACCTCTTCTTTACAATCCACCACCTTTCATAGGGATAGTTATAAAGACATATATTGACATTTGGTCGAAACATTTTTCTCAAGGATGCTTCGAGGTCTAGCCAGTCGTGATACCTATCTCGATGATCTATGCACCAGGATGTGAGAATCCCTATTAGTGTTGAGTCGAGTATGTGATGTGTCTAATACTAAGGAATGTGATGTATCCATTTAATCAACATGCCCACTGGCTCCAAACCATCGTACCAATAGGAGCCAAATTATTCCATGTGCTCTTCCATGGAGATATGTCTACACTTACTCATTGACACCTCATACAATGTACTTTTCCATATATCCAAGTAATCTTCAAAATCCATGTCAAAATACCTGACACTCCTCCATCTTAATTCTCTATCTGCAGTGAGGTTGATGTAGTCCTCCCTGTGCCCCCTAACCTTGTATATATTTTCAATTTTCAATCTCTGCACAACTACGTCAACATGATCATTGTAGTGGTTTCCTTCATGTGGATCCAGTGGCAAAACCATTTGTAGGGTGTCAGTATTAAATGACATTTTTCCCTTATTCAAATTCAACACCACATTGTTTTCAAAATCCTAGTCGCTTCCTAGCAATGTAGGGTAGGGATCCAAGTCATCCATGATTTTAATGACTTCAAAGTTGGCTTTTCTTTTTACTCCCTCTATATTCAACTCTACATGCACCATCTAACCAATGAGGTAGATCTTGTACTGATTGGATAATCAAAGTGTAATGGGAAACCAAACTAACTTCGATTTCCCCATCATTTCCCATTATTTCTTAGGCAAAAGGTTCACATAAGATCCTAGATCCAACATGACCCCATCCATATCATACCCATCGAGCTCTGATGTCATATTAAACTCTTATCTTGTGCACTTTTTCTTTTTGACCTAGCAGATATCCCTTTGTGGAAGCGGAGCTGCAATGATGGTCTCCTCTCCTTTTTATTTGATGCAAGTAGTTAACATCTAATTCAACTTACTCATAGCTTGTGGATCTATGAGAAAACAAAAACAATAGTGTAAGAATGTATTGACTTAATCTTCTACTTATTTCATGCGACCAAGGTTGCACAAGGATTCTATGTGCATTGTGCATTGCAAATCTTCTTGGCATTTTTCATACGCTTCCTACTCAACCCGTCATAAAATATTCTATCTGTGTGCTTCTTCTATCGATATTTGGGTTGTGTGTTGGATTTATTCACACACATGATCTTCCTCCAAATATTTTTGCATCATGTGTTGTAGTTATTCACGCACACATGCTTCCTTCAATGTCTATGTGTCGCTCATTGCACTTATTCATACATATTTTCTTCTTCTAGAAACATTTGTGTCACCCTATGAAATTCCTGTCAGACCCGTTCCTCTTCAAGAGGCCTCTGTTTCATGCGTTGCATCTCCTCACATTCTCATTCTTCCTCCACGACTCTATGTGCATCGCACAAAAAATACTTATGATGAGCCTCATCAAAATTAGGATGGGGATGTGAGGCCTTCCTGTCATTTCCCTCTTCTTGTTGACCTAAACCTTCTTTATGCTTGAATTCTACCCCTGCCCTCGCCCCTCCACAAGTTACTACCCAGACGTCAAATTCTACATTCTTCTTCTTCATTTTTTGCGGCTTGGCATGTACCATGTTATGGTTACCCTTATTTTCCTCCTATCTCTTTATCAAGTCTAGAAAATACTCAATTACATTTTTAGGACTATAACAATATGCACAAATCATGTGGGGCTTAGTGGATACTCATGAGACATGACCAATGTCACTGCAATTGAAACATGTGGGGGGTCTGCCACCTCCTCCACCATATACTCATCCATGGTTGTTTCAATACCCACCTTAAGGTCCTCCTTGGTATCCTCCTTTTTCATACCCACCATGCTCACCAACATTTTTTTCCTCTTGTACCTATAATGTATCCCAGGTATTATCTTTCATCAACTAGAGGGAGCGGAAGCTACTGATATCGTTGCAGATGGAATTAGATAATTCACAAAGGGGGGTGTGATTCATTTCTTGATATTTTTGTAAGATGGGGTAGTGGGGTGGCACATGGCCCCAGTGACAAAATAATTCACACCACTCTAACTATCTAGATGGAAATGGACTTGGCGTACCCATATCCACATAATTTGGAAGGACTGGGCACTCATCTTATCTATTCCCTTCGGAATGGATTGTAGTCCACCACACATGTTCGTGAACGAATTTATCCTTGGCCATATCTTGAAACGATACTTTTATGTTGGCCATTTTCAAATTAACTTGCACCAACCTRGTTGATGTTTCTATGCATCTAGATGTGGCTTCCAAGAACATTGCGATCTTGACTTCTTTGTCCTATGTCGTCAACTTGTTTTGGGTGAGCGATACTCTGATATGGGGGAACAACCCCACAATGAACCATTCTTTGTTTTKCAYGTCCTATATTTGGAATTTCTTCCTATCCAAYAATATTTTGAACCCCTGGTCATAATCCCATATAGTCTCTCCTTATTTCTTCTTGATTTCCTTGATTTCTGCAATGCATTGTGACTTTGAATTCAACGTCTCAAATTCCTTAAACATGTCATGTTTGATCTTGTCCAGGTACCCCACCTATCTTGCTGGCACAATAGCCTTATACTTCATGTACCATGTTATGGAATGATCCTTGAACGTAGTCTCTAGTTGTGTGATGTTAGCCACCTCATTTGTAACTCTCTTTACAGACTAGATTTCTTTGCAGGTGAACCAGTGTTGGTCGGCATCATCGTTACCCGTTCCATGGAATACGAGAAATCTAAATGTACAATATTGGTTTTCCATCTTAGATCTAGATTTAGTTCCACTCTTCTGACTTCTCTTTTCTGGATCCTTCCACACCACTTTTTCTTGGGGTAAAGTATTGTTGACTTCACCTTCTCCTTTACTTGTGTTGTCACTCCTTTCCTCTTCTTCTCTTTCTTCAACACTAACCTCTTCACTATCTATTTTTGGGAACATGCCTATTTTGAGGAGAAACCCAATTTTGGCGGGGAAATACCTAATTTTGGAAATGCGCAAGTGGAAGGAAAAGCATCATGTGCGAGGAAAGCATTCAAGGCATGCATGCAAGGAAACCTAAACACGTTAGGGTTAAGGTTTTTGTAAGGGAATGTAAGAGTTTTTGAGATGAGAATTAGTATATATAAGTACCTAGGAGGTCTAGGTAGAAGTGTGGTGGAGTCTCATAAGGTTCAAAGGAGGAAACTACTGTAAGATCTGAAACCAATTTTGTAATTTGTTGAGTTGTAGAGGAATCAAGCAACTCGATCTTGAGGGTTATATATCAAGCTGAGGAGCCTGGTACAATCTAGTCATCCTCACAGGGATCGTGGAGCTTGTTGTGATTGTAATATTACAAAATATAGTGCTTGTGGTGCTATATATTGTAGAACCATAATAAAATAGCTTAAGAGAGAAATCTTTGTGGACATATCCTAGGAGGGGGTGAACCATGGTAGATCATGCGTTATGTGAAATTATTATTGTTTATGTATTTTTGTTAATGGTAAAACCTTAGTTGAATGTCTTGATGAAGTAGTTATATGTGTTGATTTACATGCATAAATAAATAACAACAGATTATTTAATATATATGCAGGTTATAGTAAATGAATGAAGATCAGAAAGTACAATCCCATATCCCCACTCTTTCCTATATTGTAAGCATCTGAGCATTGTCGTCACCCATAGAACTATCTCAAGTGAGACTCTGTAGTACCCTCTATGAGCTATGTTGCCTTCTGATTTACCAGAAGGGCCGATAGTTTTAGAGGTATTTGCTGGAAACCATATTAGATCTAAACCTGGGTCAGCCCAAGAAATATGAAGAGAGTAACAACCAAAAAATGGTTTCGTTGATGGCTAGAAATGCATGGGATTGAGTGAGTGGGATCCATGAAAGAATCATGAAAATAATGAAGGTATAAAAAGGAATGTTCAGACCATGGAATCCAACAAAGGAGGAGATTGAAAGATGGTTTAAAACAAAGGGACTTGAGTTTGCGTAGAAGGACAACAAAAACCCTAAGATAACACCACACAAATATCTAGACGAGTACATGTTTAGTGACCTACATGAGGTGTTTTTCTGTGATTTCCCACATGTGTTGCAGTAGTGGATATTGAGGTTGAAATAAAACAATTCAACACATCAGATCAGACAACTACATTGGAATTGTGTGGATATCATGCAATTACAACAAGTTGATAAAAAATTCATGCATGTAGTAGATTTCTAGCTAGACAGTATTGTTGTGGGGTTTATCACATAATTTGCAGTAGATACTACGAAATATTACAGAGCAATAGAGCAATAGTTGTTGAAGAGGCCCAGAGGTAGGTATATCATATCATTCTATACTTCCATCAAGATCCTACTATATAACAAAGGTGTAATGACTATGGCATCAGAAAACTAAACTTCCCTACATGCATGGGGGAAGGGGGGAAGCACTGACAATATCCGGAGAAATGGAGGAAGAAATGGATAAAGGAAAGAAGGAGGAGGCCTTGGATCCAATCATCATGGAGGAATATTAGATCAAGAAGATCATGGAAACAACTGGAAAAATGCATAGTGGAGTACCGTACCAATATAAGATGAATAATAAGAAGAGATCCATAACAGGGAGAGAGGGCTTGGTGAGTGATGAAGAAGAAGTAGAGGATCTATAGGCTATGGCGCAGATTGAGGAAATCCTATGTCCAACATATGAAATGAGCAATATAGGTCCAAGGGCAGGAACAGAAGGCAAAACTCCTATCCATGTAAGTGTCAATGTTGAACCCATAAACCCATGTTCGAATAATACACTAGAAAGAACACCATCGTTTAGAAAAACAAATTTCAATGGAAGAAAGACAGAAGGAAGTGGAACCAACCAAGGAGCAACAACTGTAGGAGCCAGTTCAAGAAGTAGTAGTCAAGTATCTACACTGGGTGGAGGTTGTAGTTCATCAACGTTCAAGATGGAAGGACATGATCCCACCATCAAGATACCCAAATTCAAAGGAGAATCATCCAAGGATCCTGAAAAGCACTTGTTTATATGTGAGAAGATTTGGGAAGCAAAGAATATCAAAGATGAGGATACAGAACTTGCACAATTATCTATCACGCTAAGAGACCATGCATTGGACTGCTACATGAGCTTAGTTGTAAACAGTCCACCAGGAAGAACAAGGACGATTATAGATGTCCAGAAGCCACTGATAAATTAATTTCAGAAGCCTATTTCAGAAGATTAGTAAATGAATGAGATGATTGAGATCAAACAGAAACCAAGAGAGTATGTTTGGGAGATTGATCAGAGGTTCAAATGATTGAAGGGTAAATTGAAGTATGTCATGATTGACATGCAACATAGACATGTCTTTTTGAATTCACTGCTACCACACCTGAAATACCCCTTGAGGTAGTAGAAATTTCAAACTAAGGTAGAGGATTTATAGAAATCCCTGCAACTAGAAGAGAACCAATATCAAAAGACAAATCTAGAAATAGAAGAGCTGAAGGAGGATCTTAAGAACATCACACTTTAACTAGACTAGAATAGGGGAAAAGAGAAAAGATAAGTTGTTTTGTGTACCACATTCAGGACAAAAGGACACCATAAGAATGAGTGCCCAACTTTCATGCAATACATGGAAACATAGCTACCAAACCATTTTCCAATAGGAGGAATATGGTGTGAGATATGTAAAACACATGGACATAATCAATATCATTGTCCAATGATGTAGAAGTATTAGACAGTACCCAATATTTCATATTGCAACTTTTTCAAATTAGTGGGTCATGATGACAAAGATTCTAGGACAATGGACTTGATGTGGGAGAGAATGGATGATACCTATAGGGTGCAGGAAGAAATGATGACATGGAAAGTTGCACCTCAGTTTAACCAAGTACCACCTCCATACAACATTACACAGCCTCAGTGTAATAACATGCAACCACAGTATAACCCCACGCAGTATAATCAGGTGCCTCATTACAATGCACCACAAGGATATCGAGGTGGAGCATGAGGTAGAGGAGGATTTGGAAGAGGCATAGGTACATTAGTATGCCACAACCACCAATAGCCAGGACACCATGCAAGGGAATGTCCAATTCCACCAACGACATGCATGTATTTTCTTGCAACAGATCATATGATACAAAGGATTATCCAACATTATTGGGAAAAATTGAAGAAAAGAGAAATCAGAAAAATCAGAATGTTCATTGGATTTTTGTAGAGGCAAGGGAGGGTGGAAGAAATGTCAACATAGTTACGCACAAAGGAGCTAAGACAGGAGTTGATGTAGTACGAAAGGATCCAGCACAACACCAATGTGTGACAAAGAATATTGAACCACATAGATAGTTTGATGCAGGGAAAGAAAAAGAAATATTCAAGGAGGAAAGACAAGAGTTACTCAAGCAAGATGTTTCATCTACATCAATCGCGCAACATACTTAGAACATACCAATGTATGAGATGCCCTTATCAGTGGACCACACCAGAAAAGTACCACCTATAGCGCAAGTAATTATGTTGGCACAAGGGAAGACCCAGGGTTCAATGCTACAACAGTGCACCAATAAAACCCTAACTACCAGCCCTTTTGGTAACACCTGTGAAGCAGATGAAGTCTCACCCGAGGTAGAGGTAGGGGTGGTTGCAGGACTCCAGTGTCTGCAACCTTATATGGGACATAGATTTGTGATTCTAATACTTAACATAGCACTTAGCAACTACATTTCATCAGCATTCAAGTTAGTATCTACTTCGCAGATAAAACAGAGCATCACAGCATTCATACAGATCTAACGTATCTAAGCACTTAGCATAAAGAGATAAATTAGATCTAGCATATTTAAGCACTAAACAAGTTCACATAGTTCAGATCTAACATCCATATACATCATTAGCACAAAGCATAAATAGATCTATCCATCTATATCAAAGCACTTAACAAGTAAAGACATAGACACATCAACACATGGCACAAAGCATAGCAACACAACATGTACGTGGTTCACCCCCACCCTGGGGCTATGTCCACCAACTCTTATTCTTTATTATCTTCATTCAAGCTTCTTACGGGCACATATCATCAAAATCCTACTCCGCAGAAGACAGAAGATTTGTGCGCACTCCGCCAGATCCTCCTTCTTCGAGTTAGGGTACAACACCAAGCCTTCTTACAATTACTTGCATGTAGATCTACAAGTCTCACACAGTATGCAAAAATCATCTACAATCCATAATTAGCACTTAGCCCAATATCACAAAGATATATATCTCTATCTACGTCTCCTTACATTGCCTAGACATATATTTATACTTTACAAAATAGGCCTAAACATGGGTAAACCCATGGGCCGACATCCCCATACCCATTACATAATCCCAAATCCAAAAAAGGGGTCGAGATATCATGATATTTGCTTCCTCTTGCGCTTCGCCTTCGACAGGCTATCGAAGTCCCAAAATAGGTCAAACTTGACTAAGGATCTCCCAAAACTTGGTCAAGGGACAACAGGCCCCCAACACTCACTTGTGACTCATCCCGAGTCACTCTGGTCAGGGTACTTCTGCTTCAAAATCCTCGAGCATGGCTCAAGATGCTTCAACTTGTTGTTATGCCATGGTCTCCTATTCAGCGAACTCTTGTATGACTTCATCATTGATAGGTTCTTCTAGGCATTGTTCTGCTGCATTGACAACCTACTTGAGTTCTGCTCCTCGGCCTTCGATCTCTGTGAACTATTGGTAAGCCTTATCTTGTACGGGTTGGAGCCTCTGAGTTACTTCCATAACTCTCCTCTAGATAGTGTGTATCTACTATTGGGCAGTGAGTTTCTCTTGGGATCGCTTCATTCTTTCCACAGCTGATAGGGGCTTCAACTGCGCATGTATTGTCTCTGCTTGTTGCTTCGCTTCCTAGAGTTTTGACTCGAGTGCCTACAATTCTGGGTTCTCAGTGAGTTGCTCATATGTCTAGGCCTTGTGATTACTCAGCTTATTTCATTCCATGGAAAGGGCATTTATCCTTTCAACTACGCTCTGGGCGGTTGCTTCTCTTTGATCCCTTACATCCTGCGAAGTCTCGGGCACTGTGTGGAGCTCTAAGTCTACTATGAATTGTTGTAGCTACTGGATAGTTTCTACGAGCTACTCTACTTGCTATGTTAGTCGATCCTCTACCTTTATTTCTAATATTGTCACAGAGCGAAGCACTCTGCTAGTCGCTTCTTTCACTTATTTTCTCTGCGAGCAACTGTTCTTTTCCTTGTTGTATCTGTACTTTTTCTTCATTGAAATTCACTTTGAGAGCAATATGTTCCTATTCTGCAGCATTGTGTTGTTCTACGAGTATGCCTTCCACTTGATTCAAGGCTCGGGTGGCTTTTTCTGTTTCTTCTTGTGCTCATCGAAGGAGAGCTTCGACTGTATCAGCTAGTTGGTGGAGTTGGGATGGATCATCTCCCAACTCGGGTTCTCTCGATGGTAGGGGTGCAGTGGAGACTGTGCAACTGGGTTGAAGGGCCTGTTGTACCCCTCAGAGTTTGAATTCAATTATATCATACATTTCTTCCTTCTTTTCTTCTTGTTTCTCTGGTATTTCCAGTGAATCGTCGTTCACGGTTTCTATGATGAATTCAAAGTCATCAGAGGTGAGGAAATTCTACATCTTGTTCATGGTGGCTTTTGATTTCTTCCGGGAAGAAGGTTTTAGGGGGGAAACATTCCTCTTCTTCAAGGGGTCAATCTCATCTCCGGGCGGTGTTACTTCACCTGGCTTCTGTTCAACTTCTACTTCATCATCACCCCCTTGGTCAGGTGACACTGAAGCAGTCTTTCCTGAGGTGTTGCTTAAATTTTGGACCTCCTTAGTCTTCTTGGGTGTATTTTGTTCTTTATGAGTGTCCTCTGGGCTGTCAAGATCATATATCTCTTTAGGGTTGGAAAGGATAAGGAGGTCAGCAGACCATTCCTTAGTGATCTCCTCAAGGTCTTCTTTTGTAAGTTTATAATACGACTGGAGATGCTCTTTATGTTCATCTACGCGCGTTGTAATGTAGATGAAGTGTCGATCTGCATTGAAATTCATCAGAGGTTGGAACCTATGTAATGTGTTCGGAGTCATGTGAGGCTTGGCTTCGATGGCTCTCTTTAGATGGAGGTAATATGTATAAAACACAGCATTCGACTGCCACTGTTTGTTCATATCACTTGAATACCAAAGGGTATCAAACTTCGCAGCAAGTGGTTTCAACGGATCTATGTCTGGGAAGGTCGCACTTTTCGGCATCTCCCAGGAAACAAATTCAATGAGGATTAGGAGCTAGCTAAAATGAAATTCATAACCCCGATCCTGTGCTTCTTGGTATTCTAGTTCCAATTGGTTAACTAGGTACTTCTCTCAGTTCATCTGTAGGCCTTTCGTGTAGTTCCCTATGAGGTCAACGACAAAGCCAATGATTTGTGTAGGTCAGTTATTCCTTACTAATTTTCCAGCTATCAGTTGACATTCTAGGTGCAATGTGCCACTCTAGATGGAAACTACCTTGTAGCCTGTTGTTCCCTTCTCAACATCACCATATGTATCCTTGATCTTCTATGCCAGCGCACGATCTACGAATTTTCCTGGATAAAACTCGTGTGGGTCAGGTCCTTGCATACTTATTCCTGTGATCATGTGGATTAGCATTGGGTCAACTATAATACGAAGTTCTAACCACAATTAGCCTCCATGGAAGAACGACAATAGGAGCTTAACGCACGTGTTAACCTCCTAGTGCCTTCCAAAGTGTTGTATCTTCATTACATTTAAGAGGGTGGACTGCGCAAGGTCCATAGTCCACTACTGAGGGATTATATTTGAGTTCTTCCCCTTCGTTATGGTTAGGTACTTATACGGGGTGAGCATACCATAGATCTTGCGATCTCCGAGGTTGAAGTTGTTGAACTTCAATGCTGTGATTTTATCCTACTATGTTCAAACTACACGTATCCCTTTCGGGAGGTATGAAATCACCATGGTGTACTCAAAATATCTTGGCACATTATCACGATTCATCGTGCCAGCTAGAGGCAGGATGTAATCAGGTAGTATGGTTGGAATAAGCTTTGCATTTACTAGAATATCTTTGTGCTTGGTTCTCTTTTCCGCTGAGGTTCGAGATGATACGACTCCACGAGCAGTTGACGGAGAGGCTTGCAATCCTCTCATCGATGAAACTTGTATACCTACAGACATCGAAATTATTCGTTCATTCATGAGGTTGATGACAACTTCTTCGACAACTTTCTCTGCAGTGCTGAACTCATCCGACATACATGCTCAGGGTTTGAAATCTCGGGTTCGAAAAGTAATTGTTCAAGGAAATGGTATGGAAGGAAATCTCATGATGATCAATGTGAAAATTCAACAATTCTGAGGGCTCAAATTCACGGTTCGCAAAAATTGTTCTCGGTGCATGGTGCAATGGGATAAATAGATAGCTTGGCAATGGATCTCTTGCAACGGGTGAGAAGACTTCATTAACTCTATTTTGTCCATTACGGTGTGGTCCAACGGTATGGTGGTGAACCATAAATTCTTTTCTACCTGTTCATAGGGTCGGCTGAATGGTTATATTGTTCCCAATGACTATATTGCTTCACCCTAGCGAAGTTCCATGTGGCGTTGTTCTATTATCCCGGCGAATCTCCAATTTTGCAAATTTTCCCTCTACGAAGTTCCCTCTGGAACCTTCTGTAAATTTTTGATCTTAGCTCTCTTCTTACTTATCTTTTTGGCCTGCTTTCCAATGAGATTTGTCTCGATATTCCTTTTTCCATTTTGATTCTTATCTTCTTTTGGCATAGTTACTTCGCGTTTTTTATATTCTTTCCTAATATTCGAGGGTGATACTTCTTCTTTATCTGGAATAGGTACTTCAATCTTTTGTGGTTCTTCTAGTGTTCTTGCAACTTTGACATCTGGGTCTCTGGTGCTAGATAGCTTCGATTTGTTCTTTTGTTCTTCAATCAAGTATGTGATCCTTCTAGTCATGAAATATTTTAACTCTTGCTTCCTCTTCTCTAAAACTTCTTCTTCTTCCTTCCTTCTGGTCTGGTCTCTTTCAATCCAAGGTTTTCCTAGTAACATGGTAAATGGGGCATTGTTCTCAATAAATTTAACAATCTCGAAATCCTCCTTTGTCGAAGTCCCATTGGCATTCATAGGTATCTGGGTGAGTTTTCCACATAGGTTTATCATATTTCCTTTGAATATTCCTATTCCTCCTAATGAAGGAATCATAGAAGGCCTTCCTATAGCTTCCCAATTTCTTTCTGTCGTGATATTCACCTATGTTTCCTCATCTAGAATATAGTCAATGTCAAAGTCTCTTATTCTTTCTTTTATGCATGATTTTTCTTTGAAGATCTTTGATAAGCTGACATGTCGGTGGTCATTCAGGGTGTCTTTTATTTGTAGCAATACTTTCTCTGATTCTTTCAGGGGTTCTTCCATAATATTAGTTTATGGGTCCGCCTTAGGGTTTTCTTGTCTCATGTTCATTTCTTCAAGATTAGCAATCATCCTAGGGAAATCCAATACTTCATGGTCCATAGCTTTGCAACAAAGACAACTAGGTATTCTCCCAGGGCACTCCTTAGCAAGGTGTCCCAGTTTTCTGCAACTGTAACAGAGGGTTAATCCTCTCTTTCTTTTAAATGATTCCTAGCCTTTCATGTACTACACGCTAGGATCATGGTAGCTAACCTGCAAAAAAATCTTTCTAGCATCCTGCATCCACTTGTTAGTCCAAAAATGCTTTCTATGCATAGGTATAACATATCTTTCACTATTAGATCTACTCATATCAAACCTTCTTTAATCTATCAGTGCCCTATTTTTCAAGCTAGGACAAAATCTATCAATCGTACCTAGATCCATACTGTTGAAACACAAATTTCCACTTATCTTAATTTTACAGAGAACAAAGCTTTCATATCTAAAACGTTTCACCATTCTTACCTTTATCAGAGTACAAAGCTTCCAAATATTACCTCTTTTCTTCATATCTGACCTCTTTTCTTGGCACAGAGCTTCACAAGTCAAGTGGAATGTTGTGCACTAGGGAAACAGATCCACGCACGGAGCTTTCACAGTTTCAGGTCGGATATTTGCACAAAGCTTCTTCTTCCTCAGTTCCTGACAATCACAGTTTCAGGTCAAATCTTTGAACAAAGCTTCTTCTTCCTCAGTTCCTAGCAATCACAGTTTCAGGTCCCGACAATGGAACCATTTGTTGGCAAAGGGGAAGACCCAGGGTTCAATGCTACAACAGTGCACCAAAAAAATCCTAGCTATCGGCCCTTTTGGAAACAATTGTGAAGCAGATGAAGTCTCACCCGAGGTAGAGGCAGGGGTGGTTGCAAGACTCCAGTGTCTGCAACCTTAGCTGAGACACAAATCTATGATTCTAATACTTAACAGAGAACTTAGCAACTACAGTTCATCAGCATTCAACTTCGTATCTACTCCGCAGATAAAATAGAGCATCGCAGCATTCATTCATATCTAACGTATCTAAGCACTTAGCATAAATATATGGATTAGATATAGCATATTTAAGCACTAAACAATTTCACATAGTTCATATCTAACATCGATATACATCATTATCACAAAGCATAAATAGATCTATCAGTCTGTATCAAAGCACTTATCAAGTAAAGAGATAGACACATCAACACATGGCACAAAGCATAGAAACACAACATGTACGTGGTTCACCCCCACCCTGGGGCTACGTCCACTAACTCTTCTTCTTTATTATCTTCATTCAATATTCTTACAGGCACATATCATCAAAATCCTACTCCGAAGAAGATAGGAGATCTGTGCGCACTCTGCCAGATCCTCCTTCTTCGAGTTAGGGTACAACACCAAGCCTTCTTACAATTACTTGCACATAGCTCCGCAAGTCTCACACAGTATGCACAAAGCATATACAATCCATACTTAGCACTTAGCCCAATATCATACAGATATATATCTATATCTGCCTCTCCTTACATTGCCTAGACATCTATTTATACTTTACAAAATAGGCCTAAACATGGCTAAACCCATGGGCCGACATCCCCATACCCGTTAAATAATCCCAAATCCCAAAAAGGACCCAAAAAGGGGTCGAGATCCTGCAATATCTGGTCTATCTTGCGCTCTGCCTTCGACAGGTTGTTGAAGCCCCAAAATAGGTCAAACTTGACCAAGGATCTCCAAAAACTTGGTCAAGGGCCAACAAAGTACCATAAAGACTTTTATGAAATCATGTGTTAAGCTACTGAATAATCCATCATTTTTTAAAGTGTTCCAAAATATGTTAGAAAGATGCAACACAAAGGTAGAGGGGAAGTTAGAGCAGAAGAGAATCAATAACCTCCACTCAAGAAGGAGGATGAGCATGGAATTCAAACTGAATGCTAACATTGGAGAATTTAATATGGGGGACATCATACTAGATTTAGGCCCTGAGCTAAATGTGTTACCCAAGAAGACATGGAAGTGTATGGGAGAGCCCACTCTAGGATATTCACATGTCCAGTTGAAGCTAGAAAACCAACACATATTTCTACCAATTGGAAGGCTTAAGGGTGTGCCAATAGATCTAGATGGAGTGCACACTAAGGTATATTTTGAAGTAATAGAAATAGTAGATGGTACAACACCTTATCCAACATGGCTTGGGATGGATTGGGAATTTGATAACCGAGCAATAATAAAATTGAAGACAAGGAATATGACATTTGAATAAGGAGAATACAGAGTCATTGTGCCATTAGATCCATTAGAAGGAGAAAGGTTTGTAGAACCCACTTTCTTAGATTTGGAGGAAATCAACCAATTATACAGAACCATCGCGTGTGAAGAATATTATGTCAACCCAACTGCAGATGGAGTACTTTGTTGGAGGAGCATCACATCATGTGTTTTTGACTCAGATACAATCTTGGAAAATTGGCAGCAAATATTACATGAAGTATCCACAAGAAGGTGTGAAAGAATAGACCATGCAGTAATATGGGTGGGTAGAGAGATAAGAGAACCTCTCAGTTTTCATGGGATGAATGACTTACAATAATTCCTAACAAGATATGAAGATGAAGTGTTATATAATTAGAGGCTCTTATCCCTAGACATTCCACTCAAGGAAACACCTACAATATGGTGGGGTGCGCACAAATAAACAATTAAGGATTGGTAGCAATGCAAGCAAATACTACGCATTAGATTTAGCACAGAGTAGGGGAGCAATAAGATGCAGAAATATGATGGACAAGGGACACCAGTAGAACATTTGGGTAAATGCAAAACAATGTGGAGGATGACACCACCAAAGGAATGACCTCGTCACTTCATAAACACATTATAAGGAATTCTAGAAAACCAGTTTATAGACCAGAAACTACGCAGAGGCACTGCAGAATGGACAACATTACAAAAAAAAATTATAGTCACTCTGTCATTTGAACATGAGAACCCCAACATGGATTTAGCACTAAAACATATAAGAGGGGTAATATTTGTTGATGAACCAGAGGTTGAACTCGTGACAAAGTATCAAAAACAGAACAAACAGACAATCAAATAACTATTGTCATGATACCATGTGCAGGAAGAAGCACCAGATGAAGATGACCCATGCAACATTCATATTACATAAGTTGAAGGTGAATCAGAAGTGTTTGTTGCATTGATCAAGGTGAAGAAAATCAACATTGGGACAACTGATAATCCCAAAATGGCTAGCATTGGAGACTACTTGGATGAACAAACAGTGGAATGAATAACAGAGTTATCGAGCAAGTACATTGACCTATTCCCAACAATGTTTACAGAGATGAAAGGCATAGTAGGAGAGCTAGGAGAGATGAAGATACTTCTCAAGCTTGAGGCCAGATCTGTCAGACAGATACCTTATAAATTGAATCCAATATATAAGCAGAAAGTGAAAGTAGAAATTGATAGAATTTTGGAAGTTGGAATCATAGAACTAGTGGAGGAATCTGAAAGGATAATCCCTATGTTAGTGAAAGAAAAGAAACAAGGGGGGATAAGGATCTGTGTTGATCAAAGGAAAATGAATGATTTTTTCCTACATTAACCTTTTCCCACCCCTTTCATAGATGAGGTATTAGAGAACTTGGGAGGCCAGGAGGCATACTCATTTACATATGGATTTGCATGTTACCATCAGATCGGGATAGCCCTAGAAGACAAGTACAATACCACTTTTTCCATAGAATGTGGATCCTATCAATACAAAGTCATGCCTTTTGGGATGAATAATGCACCAGCTATATTTTCAAGGGTACTAATCAATACTTTTAAGGATTTCATACATTAGTTTTTAGAAGTGTATCTGGATGATTGGACCATATATAGTCTATTAAAATACCATGTAGAGGCGTTAACGATGATGTTAGAAATATGAAGGCAGTGTCAGATATCATTGAATATCAAGAAGTGCATTTTTACAACACCTTTTGGAATATTGTTGGTGTTAGCGCTAGAAGTTGTTATTAGACTGCTTAAGAGCAAGCCTAGCAAATATTGAAAATAAAAAGTGACTTGATCGGGTTTTAGGAAACTTTGAGAGTGGTAAAAATAATCAAGAAGGAAATGAATCCATTAGGCATGGATTCCATGAAAAACTGTAACCCTGAACTAACATTCTATGGGTAGCAAGTGAAGAAAACAAAGCATTTGGATAGTGATTTTTTAATATCTCAAGGAAAATGAATGAATAGGAAGAAAATAGAGGAGTTGAAAGTCTCACTATTAAACAAATTGGTCCATTAGTGATTCATACAATAGAGGAATTAACCATCATTCAGAAAATCCTTTTCCAAAAATGATTAAACAAAAATAAACATAACCATGGAAAAAATTATCATAAACCCTTTAAAAGAATTTTCTCATCACAGTAAGCATTTGTCATATTCCATATAACATTTGCAATATGTTTATGAAGGAAAACAAATTATGAAATAACTGTAAGAGTTACGTACTAACCAAAAACTTCATTCAATTGTTCAGGTCTTTACATAGAAAGAAACACAGGTATGCAACTTAAATCAGAGAATTCTCATGCCTTTCTATATCCCTCTTGGATCTTGAAATATAACCCAGACCTCTCCAGGCCTTTTCTCTCCAAAATGCCTCACTTTGTATTTTCCTCTTTTCATATATACAAAACACTCATCCCCATGGGGATTTAACAAAAAATTACAAAAATAGTAAATGAAAAAAAATCATGCCACAAAAGTTGGAATGGATTTCCAAATGTCTCGAGTTGCTGGGATAAAATTAAATAAACTCAAGATGGACTGAGGTTTTTTTTGAATAGTTGAAAACTGCTAGAGTTAAAATAATCTTCATGAATCTGCCACTTGTCCTCTTTGGATGCCCCTGACTGTTGATTTTACACCTCCGAATAGAAGTTTTAAATCATATCTTGTTGATTTGGTTGCCACCTTCTAACTGATTTTCTACAGCACCCGAATATTTTGTAGCGCACCTCGAGATTTCGTAGCGCCAATGTAAAACAATTTTGCACATTTCATAGCACCACTGTAAAATAGTTCTCCACATTTTGTAGTGCCACTTGTGTGTATAACATCTCTCTAACCATAACATTGTTTTAAAAATTGAGAGAGGTTTTTGTTATTTGGTATGTTATGAACAAAAACCTCCTCCAGTTTTCAAAAATACCTTCCCATTTGTTTATAATATAATTTTTAATTTAGTCACTCAAAAAATGAAGAAGCACAGCGTGCTCTCAACAGAAACGTAGCGTGGTATTTGAGCATTTTGGGAGGCCTTCCTAGAATATTTTTGGGCTGAAATAGATATGGAGGGAAATCTTATGATGTCTACTACACAATGGAATCATCAAGAACTTCAAAAGACTTCTCAAAACCCCTGAAAAACTGACTTGAAGTCAAGCTACCTTAAGTACAAGAACCCTCCTATAGCAATGTATTTTGGGAAATTATCTCAAATCATAATACAATCTTATGTGTTAACATATGGCTCCACTGGGGATGGAATGCTTCTCGTGAGATCCCAAGAACATGTAGTTCCAGCTGCCTTATCCCTCTTCATGTCTGTCCAGGAAAATTATGTGCCTGAGAGAACCTCTGCTCTTTATTTTGAAACTGAAAGCTAATGAAAACAAGATGCTCAAGGACTGATATTTATTATCCCTACTCCTACCTAATCAGCTTCTTCCTCTAGATTAGGTAAAATCATGCTTCCAATAAATCCATACAAATATCTGACTAACTGGTGAAACTTCTAATATGGAAATGATGAATGCAGGAACCCAAAATTTATAGAAGTGAAATCCAAAAGGGCAGCAGAAAAAACCTTCATTAGTCAAGAAAAATATGACATATGTACCACTCAAAGACTCCGTATAATCAGAAAAAGGATCAATGAAGCGGTAAAGAAATACATCTTCCTATTGTTTCAACTGAAAATCAAAAGGTCTCTGCATATCTTCTTCCTGATAATGGCTGCCACCTTCAGCTTTTTGCAAATTTGAACATGATTGTGGGTTGATTTCACAACTAATCATAGATTGTTTGATATCTGCTATAGATTCAAATTCAATAATGATGGATATCGGTTACAAAGGCAAGATCAACTTCTTCTCAAGATCTTGAGATATTGAATGCATATCAACAACTTGTTCTCTATCAAATCCTGAGGTATCATCAATATCATAGTCAAAACTATTAGAGACATTTGAATCAAGGAAAAATGTGTCTACAATATGACTATCACCAACATCCTTACAATCAAAAGGAATACTAACTGAATGTTGGATGTGAAATTCAGATTATTTACCACATTTATCAAAAATAAGGTCAACTAGGTAAATATTCTCGTAATATGAATTGAAAGCCATGTGAAAATCCTTCAAATAATGGACACTAGAAGCAGGAAGGGATTACCACCATTCACAAGCATGGAATTCTAAAGAAAATTTGAATATCTTAATCAAGACATCCTCATGAACAAAACCATGTTCAAGCATCCATTTGTGAAAATTTAATAAGTGCTCATCAGGATGATCATACTTTCTTCCTATGAATCTTGGAAGATAATCGTCTGATTTAGTTATAGTCGATACTGGATATGGAAAAATGACTATATTTGAAAAATCATAGAAGGCATACCTCTGAGCCAAGATATCTTCCATTTCTATGTTGTCTCGTATTAGTGAAGTCGCCAATAGGTTCTTCCTTCATGGAGTGGAGTCGCCAGGTGAAAGATGCAGTCCTGAATATGTGACCAACCCTTGTTCACCATCAAAAGTTGGATTTGATCAATGTCATTCTCCCAGGGAATATTTTTTATTCATCTCCATCCCCGACAATGACGCCAAAATATGTTAGTGCTAGAAGTTGTTCTTAGACTACTTAAGAGCAAGCCTAGCACATCTTGAAAATAAAAAGTGACTTTATTGGGTTTTAGGAAACTTTGAGAGTGGTAAAATTAATCAAGAAGGAAATGAGTCCATTGGGCATGGAGTCCATGAAAAATTGTAACACTGAACTAACATTCTATGGGAAGCAAGTGAAGAAAACAAAGCATTTGGATATTGATTTTTTAATATCTCAAGGAAAATCAATGAATAGGAATAAAACAGAGGAGTTGACAGTCTCACTATTAAACAAATTGTTCCATTGGTGATTCATACAACAGAGGAATTAACCATCATTCAGAAAATCATTTTCCAAAAATGATTAAACAAAAATAAACATAACCATGGAAAAATTTCTCATAAACCCTTTAAAATAATTTTCTCAACACAGTGAGCATTTGTCATATTCCATATAACATTTGCAATATGTTTATGAAGGAAAAAATATTATGAAATAAATGTAAGAGTTACGTACTAACCAAAAACGGCATTCAACTGTTTAGCTCTTTACATAGAAAGAATCACAGGTCTGCAACTTAAATCAGAGACTTTTCATGCCTTTCTAGCACCCTCTTGGATCTTGAAATATAATCCAGACCTCTCCAGGTCTTTTCTCTCTTAAATTCCTCACTTTTTATTTTTCTCTTTTCATATATACAAAACACTCATCCCCACGAGGATTTAACAAAAATTTACAAAAATAGTAAATGAAAAACAATCTTGCCACAAAAGCTAGAATGGGTTTCCAAATGTCTCGAGTTGCTGGGATAAAATTAAATAAACTCAAGATGGACTGAGGCTTTTTTTGAATAGTTGAAAACTGCTAGAGTTAAAATAATCTTCATCAATCTGCCACTTGTCCTCTTTGGATGCCCCTGACTGTTGAGTTTACACCTCTGAATAGAAGTTTTAAATCACAACTTGTTGATTTGGTTGTCACTTGTTAACTGATTTTCCACATCGCCTGAAGATTTCGTAGCCTACCTCAATATTTCTTAGTGCACCTAGAGATTTTGTAGCGCCACTGTAAAATAGTTCTGCACATTTTGTAGTGCCACTGCAAAACAGTTCTCCACATTTCATATGTAACACCCAGTTTCCCCCAGTCTGTAAATATAACTATATTGGCCAGAGAACTATGTAAAACTCAAAGGTGTGAATGTTTGTTTTGATGGACCTTTGAATAAAAAGTTGGCGAATGTAAATTATGTTATTTTAATAGAAAATGAATACATATTACATCATTGTTGTGAAGGGGATGTGCAAAGAAAGACCACTATTTCTAATGAAAAGGTGGTGGAGGGGACCCGGAATGGTTGCGTTAACCTCCACCGAACCAGTACCATGCTGGATTTAAATTTTCTCAATATCAGAACAACCCTCTGACCAAAAATGAATTCTTGTTAGGTTGGTAGGTGGGAAGGACTCCTCAAGATTTAATGAAGGGATGGGGGAAGAATGCCCACCTGTAAGGCTTCTGGACCTAACCACAGATGGGGGAATTTGAGCCCCACACAAACTTGTTGAGGAAGGCAATAAAGGAAACATGGTGTGGGCAGAGGGGGCCTACGAAGAGTATAGAGAAGGGAGCAGAGCTCTTGGGTCCAAAGAAGGATTGAAAGTGAACAAGTGAGTTCTAATCACAGATAATAGAAAGATAGAGCCAGGAGAAGGAGAGTAACTTTCTTCCTTACCTATTCCTGTATGGAGAGAAGGAGAGTAACCTTTGTATCTAACTTTCATTTAGCTATAAGTAAGATATTGAATCTCATAGAATCATGGCCTAATCTCGGGGGTGGCCAGGGATAAATCCTGTGGGACTGAATGAGCCTATGCTTGGGTGGAAACGAGCACCCCTCTCAGCAGTCGCATCACGCCTTATGGTTCTGATAAGTGTTTTTATGCCTTGAGATTTAATTGGAAATAATGGATGCATGCTTATTTTTATATGCCTATAAATGGTTTCTGTATTGAATGATTAAATTAAGAGTATGTGTTCATTCCTTGAGAATGTTTACATCTGCTTGATTTTCCTTAGGATCTAGTTTAATTCCTCAAAAGAAATTTCCCCAGGGAATTTCATCATTGTCCTAGACTCGAATGAGTAATACCCTAATTGCAGAGGTAGAATCCCGCAATCACTCTGAGGACAGAGTCTATTAAGCTCAGGAGAGGCAGTGCAGATATGCACAGGCTCTCTGCAAGGCAATCAGAGACTGAGAGCCACCTAAGTTATAGATTAGATGAAGGAGCGCAAGAGTTGTGCAGAAGACCCTTCTAGGTGTTAATCCCAAGAGAAAGAGCACGACGCTCTTAAATCCTTCATAACTGACGAAGCTCAGGAAGGATAGTGAGATTCAGGTATCGAAAGGGAATACCCTTTCGTTTGGAAGATGAACGGATGATACTCATTCGGGAGGATCCAAGGTCTGTCATGATCGCTGGATTTGGAGAAGGAGAGTAGGCGTTAATGCCTCGACTACTTCAGTCTTCGTAAGTTCATGCATCGGTAGATTCGTGTGTTAGCGCGACCAAGTATGTTGGATCATGTTTTCATTGATGCCAATGGTTTGATTGATTGATGTCATTGATTAATGTCAAGTGATTGATTGATGTCATGTCATTTCCGGTGGTATGTGGAATGTCACATAACTCCTTACGGTTTGAGAGTTATGGCCTTACAAATTTGGAGGACCCCCATATGAAGGCTTGAATCCCCCAAGGTCAAAGAAGTCAAAGTGACCTAAAATAAGAAATCATTATTTAAATGATAAAGTAAAGTGACAAATTCAAGGTGGATTATTTAAATAATAAAGAGAAGTGACAGAATCAAGAAATGATAAAGTAAGGTGACAAAATCAATAAGGAATCTTTAAATGATAAAGTATTGGAGAACTTTTTATTTATGGAAAGTGGTTAATCCTAAAATAAGGAAAATAGGTTAAGTGACCTAAAAATGGGTTAAGTGACCTAGAAATGGGTTAAGTGACCTAGAGGATGAAAGTATAAATAAGATAGCAATGGTCTCTTGTAATACATCCCTTGTGTGGATCAATGAAGATCTTCTTGTGGGAATATCTTTTGGAGTATTGATGGAGAGCTTCTTGTGAGAGCATTTTGGTGTGTATCTCTTGAGCATGATTGAAGATCTATTCTAAGAAAGAGAGCATGAGGAGGATCTCATGGAAGCATCAAAATTTCGGCAATGTCTGAGATTTGACAGAAAAAGTCACGAAACTTCAGAAACCCTAGTTTTTGAGGTATACGTGGGTTGTCTATGTATAGGGTGTATATACAGGAGTTGTTTGTGTACAATATGCATATAGTACGCGGGATGTATGTGTACATGGAGCGTACAGTGGATAAAATCATGGAGATTTGTGGTTGAGCTGATGGCAAGTTGTTGAAGATTGAAGCAAGTTCCAGATATGCATTCTATGGGCTCATATATGTCACTGAGACACTGGTATGGTTTCATTATTGTCTCGATGGATATTATTTCTTGTTGTGTTGTGAAATCTTAGGGAATTCTTGGTATGGTTGTTATGATGTGTTTTATGTTGGTTGATGGAGTGAGCAACACTCTTATGATTCAGTATTGATATGATGTCTATAGTATGTTGATTTCTTATGCATGATTGGGTAGCATTCATATTGATTGGTTGTGGAGCATGAGTAAGATATTGGAGAGCTTGGTTGTGTTGTGACTAGATGGTGGTCAGTTTGGATAGTGAGAAATAGAAGAGAATGATAAATTGGTTGTAGAGGATATAAGTTGATCTTGAAGGATAAACCCTAATAGATCAGAAGGTATACACAGGCTGTAGTACTATTTGGGCGTGTATACGTAGGTTGTAGTACTGCTTGGGCACGTATACACGCGGGTTGTATTACTGGTAGGGTGCGTACATACGCGTGTTGCACTACCGACAGGTCACATACCTATTGCAAATTGATATATGTTGAGGATTGTTGCCTCATATCATTTGGTGCTAAGGATGTAAGTTGAGTCTTGCATTATAGAACTGGTGTTATTGTAGAGTTGTACTCTATGAAGTTGTTTCTGAAAAACACAAACGATTGTAGTTCGTAATAAAAAGAAAATTGTGCATACATCTTTTGTTCTTTGTGTTCCTTGTGGTGATGACTTGTTGATGATATATTGTTGATATATGTTGCTGATATGTGTTCACATCTAACTGGTTATAAATGATAGCAATGAGTAATGAGTAAAATTTTGAATGCTAACTAATGAGTTTTGTGTAAGAGGGAAGTTTTTGGAAAAAGATCCCCACACTCATTCACCCCCCCTTTAAGTGTGGTAGGTGTGTCCAACAATTGGTACCAGAGGGGGACTTCACTACAAGCCTTAAAAAGCTTGAAGGAGATCCATAGAAACACAAATGGACGATGAAATACCAATCCTTGATGAGAAAAACTATTCTACTTGGAGAATAGAGATGACAGTGTATTTGAAGACAATGGGAGCAACTATTTGGAAGGCATCCATTGGCGGATCAATTTCATTGAAGAACAAGTCAAAGTTTGCAGCTCAAAGGGAAGGAAAGAAGAATGATGCATTGACTTTCAATACCATTCTTAGTGGAATCTTGAGCCCTATCAAAGAGAGCATGGGACAATGCATTTCCGCCAAGGATCTATGGCTAAAGCTAGAGGAGACATATCAAATCAAGAAGGAGAAGGAAGATATTGAAGATCACTCCATAAAGATCAGTAAAGGTAAAGAATCTCCAAAAACTCTTGGTTGTATTATTTATAAATATGATCTTGAAAACATTTCAAGTGAAGATAAATAATCAAGTGATGATAGCACAAAGGAAGATCTTGAAGACATTTCAAATGAAGGCAAAGAATTATGTGTTGATGTTGGAAAAAAGGAAGATCATGAATATATTTCAAATGAAGGTAAAGAACCCTCAAAAACCCTTGATTGCAATGATGATGATGGATTTTTATCTAAAAGTGAAGAATAATATCTAGAAACAGTTTGTGTAAAGTTTGATGGTAATTATCCCATGAAAAGAATAGAAGAAAATCTATTAAAACTTCAAAAGGAAGTTGAAGAGGGTTTATATAGATATAGAAGTGATCATTATTATATAGACTATAAATATCTTTCGAATAACACTAAGAAGTTTCTTAGGATGAGTCTAAGGCACATATTGAATTTAAAGGAAATGCTCAAGGAACAAGAAGAGAACAATAAGACTCAATTAGAATAAAAGGAAGAACAGATCACAAAACTAAAGAATGGAAAAGAATATATGAATGTAGATGATGATATTAGCAAAATTTTTGAAACCATTGTCCATCTCAAGACCCAAATTGAAGAAGCCAAAAGAATAGAGGAACTATTGAAGAATCAAATAAATGAAAAGGAAGAGTCATGTTGTAAGTTAGAAGCTGAAATTGTTGACCTTACAAAGAATGTAGAAAAGTCAAACAAATTCTTGAATAGCTCACTAATATTGGATGAGATCTTGGAAAGTCAAAGATCACCATATGATAAATCAGGTCTTGGATACAAAAAGGAAACTACACATGTTGAATCAAGCACCTCAAAGAAGCATGAGGTAAGTCCATCAAAGAAGGAAGACAATGTTGCAAAACAACCATCTACACAAAGCAAAGAAAATTTCAAAAGAACAAATCAAGGAAGACATCAAGAAGCTATTCTTGGGACACCAAAGAAAAGGTATGAAAGTATTTTTCATGGGAATTGTTATTCATGTAATGGATATGGTCACAAAGGAGATATAATGGAATATTTTATAACACCATGAGGTGTTGGAGATGTGATCAAGTAGGACACATTGTTGTTCACTCTAACACCATTAGATGCTCTAGTTGTAGTGGATTTGGCCACAAATCCCAGGAGTGTTGGAACACAAGAAGAAATTCCATGATGAGGACTTCATATAGCATGGCTAGAAGAAGGAATGAGGTAAGAAAGGGAGACATATTTGAAAATATGGATTCTCAGAGCTCAATTTCTGAGGAGCGGGGACACCTACAGAAGTGGGTGAAGAAGACAGAGTATCCAAAACATAATGAAAGATTGAAGGGAATCTCAAGTAAGTCATATATTGAGGTATATGCGGGTGACAGTGGTATCATTCGTGTACATATGCAGGCTGACCTTGTATAAGTCGCGTACATACGCGAGTTGTATGTGCAGGAGGTCGTGTATATGTGAAAAGGCCTTGGGAAAAAGGAAATGAACATGGATTACAGCTTGATGTTATGGTATAATTATGTGATGTAGGGTCTGACATGGTTTATTGCAAGTTCTGACACTATTTGCTGCAGGTTTTCATGATTCGATATTGGATTATGTAAGGTGATGATAAATTATTGGGTGCATAGCACTAACCCATGAGTATGGATTGATGCATTTTCTATTGAAAAACAATGTTGGTTATGATAGTGAAGTTATGGCACCTTGGTTATGTGATATATCTTGATGATGTATTGGAAAGCTTACTTGTTGGGAATATTGATGCATGCATATGAATGGGATACACATTGGGACATGTGGTTGGTAAGATTGATGAGGTGATCATGTTGTACATATAGTTGATGCATGATTGGTACATTGGTAGAGGCACCTACTAACAGTTTGATTGGCACATATTTTATGGAGGATTTGGCATACATGGATGGATTCATCATTTTGTGATATTGGTGCATGGTGATGTACATGTTTGGGACACTCATATATGGCATATGCTTGATGATACTACACCAATGGTATTACTTGATTAGCACAACAATTGGTATTTGTTTGATACATAGTTATGGCACTTGGTTCATTATGGAGACATATCATGAGTGATATGATACATTGTTTGGCATGTTGGTAGATACACATGGCTAGCATATTGATAGATGCACATGGTTGGCATATTGGTGGATGCACTTGGTTGGCATATTGGTAGATGCACATGTTGGAATATTGATAGAGGAACATGATTGATACATTCCATGGATGATATCTTTTGGCACATTGCATGATGTTGATGTACATGGTTGATGTACATAGGAGTTGTGCATGATGAGCACACATTTTTGTACAGGATGTACTTGGTTGATATTTTGCTCATGATTCTTTATTTCATTGTTGACATATATTTTTCTTCATGATGCTTGGTGTGGCATGAGTTTGGTGTATGAACAGGTCCAATGATCAATATATGGTAGCACATTTTTCATCTTGCAGAGAAGATAGGGGAGACATACCCATAGGGGGATTCATTCTTCTTCCCATGATTCTAGGAGGATATATTTATCAGATGCATACCTAGAAAAGAGCCTTATATTTGAAGAAAGAGCACAGAGGCATAATTCCAGGAGGAGTGATGGTCACAGGGAGAGTATGAGCAATGTATTTTCAGAATTACATCAGGGTGATATCCCTTGTTCAAAAGGGGAGAGATTATTCATAGGAAGATCAAAGGAATTCAGACAGGGGGAGAATCCCAAGGAGAATTCAAGCAAGGGGAGCAGCCCCAAGAGAAGAATGGTCCTTTGTCATTGATGTCAAAGGGGGAGAGATAATCA
>ML801427.1:12405-24558 GCA_009831015.1 Picea engelmannii | reverse complement strand
TATGGTTTTATTATTGTCTCGATGGATACTATTGCTTGTTGTGTTGTGAATGCTTAGGGAATTATTGGTATGGTTGCTATGATGTGGTTTATGTTGGTTGATGGAGTGAGCATCACTCTTATGATTCAGTACTAATATGATGGCTATAGTATTTTGATTTCTTATGCATGATTGAGTATCATTCATATTGATTGGTTGTGGGGCATGAGTAAGCTATTAGATATCTTGGATGTGTTGTGACTGGCTGGTGGTCACTTTGGATAGTAAGAAATAAAACAGAATGATAAATTGGTTGCATAGGATCTGAGTTGATCTTGAAGGATAAACCCTAATAGCTCAGAAGGTATACGCAGGTGGTAGTACTATTTGGGTGCATATGCGCAGGTTGTAGTACTGCTTGGGCATGTATACATGCGAGTTGTATTACTGGTAGGGCACGTACATACGCATGTTGCACTATCGATAGGTCGTGTACCTGTTGCAGATCGATATCTATTGAGGATTGTTGCCTCATCTCAGTTGGTGTTGAGGATGTAAGATGAGTCTTGCATTATAGAGATGGTGCTCTTGTAGAGTTGTACACTATTCGATTGTTGTTAAAAAACCCCAAGGATTGTAGTCCGTAATAAAAATAAAATTGTACATACATCTTGTTCTCTTTGTGTTCCTTATGGTGGTGACTTGTTGATGATATATTTTTGATATATGTTGTTGATATGTTTTCACATGTAACTGGTTATAAATGACAGCAATGAGTAATGAGTAAAATGTTGAATTCTTACTAATGAGTTTTGTGTAAGAGAGAAGTTTTGGGGAAAAGAGCCCCACACTCATTCACCCCCCCTCTAAGTGAGGTAGGTGTGTCCAATGAAGTCTTCTAAACTATGAAGACATGAAATAACTTGGACCGTGGATCCAAGGATCTATCGGGACCCTACTTGACCATTGGCTTAGCGAGATCAAAGTTCACATATCGGGAGAATCTCACACTAGCATGACTAAACTTTTGAAACCTGAAGTTGTGATGTGATCTGGACCGTTGGATCGAGGAAGGTCATGTACCATTGATATGACATGAGCAGATTAATGAAGGAGTATGTGGGAATTCGAAATCCCCTAAGGACCAAGCTCAGAAAAGACAAGCGCTTTCAGAAGCGTAGATGAGGTCCAAGAGGCAAACTTGTTTCAAGTTCGTAATCTCAGGAGTGAAAGCGGAAGTCAAGACCCATACATCGGGGCTCGCAGGAAGTCAATCGAAGGTCAATACCTTCTAAACATATGATATATTCCACGTCGGGAAGAAGGCTAAAGATACGGAAGGATAGAGGCCTGGAAGAAATCAAAGGAGGAATGAGGGTTGAAATCACCTCATGGAAATCGAAAATTCATAAGGGGCGATGCCAAGTTATTTGGAAAAGAGTCATTGAAAGCCTGGAAAGATGGTAGAAATCCTTGGAGGGAGAAGCGTCGACAGCCATGTGCCATTAGATCCAGTAAAACTGCGAGGAGGATGAGGGTCAAAGGTCATTCAACACTCGAAGTCTTAGGCAAGATAGTGAGTCGTCGATCTAAGGAAATATCGAAACGTTGATTCCTTTCATTGGGAAAGAGACTTCGGGAAATCAGAACTCAGGAGTCGAGAAACGTGAACTTTCGATTCATGAGAAAGGATATGGGCCTTCAGATCAGAGACAAATGGGAGGAGTTCATAGAAGAGAGGATAAAATATATGAAACGTTATATCTGAGTGCGTGGACCAATAGTCATTGGATCCCAAATAAAGTGCATGAGACAAGTTCTGAAGTCATTGGAACCATCCATCATTAGAGTTGACAAGTGGAAATAGATCCAGGAGTTCGAGAAATCGGACCTTGTAATATTTGCAATAGGAAGAGTGGATTTGATCCTATCCATGGGTGTTGGGAAGGAAACATGGTTAGAGATTAGCATTACGTTGACTCACGACTTGGGGAAGTCAAAGGTAGAGTTATGAGGACTCGTGAAGAGTGAACTCGCGAGTTGATCTGAGTTGTTAGATCGATTAAATTCATGGATTGTCGATCTAATGCGAGTGTAGAATCGGGAATCGGGAGAAGGGAGGTGAGTGGTATTCCAACTTCCTGAGATGTGAAGTCCCAATACATGAAGGAAAGAGTAGAACCGTTGGATCATGGGGATTGTGGTCCGTCGATTTGACATGAGTGCAAGTTCAAAAGTCGGGGGAGTCAAGGTTGGCTCACATGGAAATACCCGACATGTGAAATCATGAAGTCATGAAGCACCCTTTGGTTAGGTCCGTGGTCATAGCCTGGCGTTCCATGAAGGAAGGGGCTAGCATGGAGAGCTAGTACTTGTTGTCCAAACCCTTCAAAGGGGCCAAGAAAGAACCACAAGTTTGGAAGAACCTACAATTGAAGAAGAAGGAACCTAGAGAGAGTTAGGGAAGAACAAAAAAAAAAAAATTATGCCCCATCATGGGTGTGTTACAAATTGGTATCAGAGCATGGTTACAACACTTGGCCTTCTTGGGCTCATGGATGAGTCGCTTAAAAACTCTATTTGGAGTACTTTTAAAAGAGTGACACTCTACCTTACCTCTTTCTCAAAATTCTGGTTAAAAATGTTATTAAAGAAAAGAACAAAACTTTGTGTGTGCATTTAAGAAATTGAACCGTGTATTGTTCATGAACTAATAGATTGTTAGCTAACAATAAGTGTTTTTTTCAACACTCAAGAAGTAAGTAAATCACAGGAAAATTTCAAGAATAAAGGATGGTGACATGTCATGAAGTGGGGGATGGCTCCCACAATAGATATGAAGAATCTAATGAATGGAGGGCGGTGGAAACCCCTCCAGATCTAGCTGAAACTATAAGGAGCCTCAGGGCCGAATTATAGAGTTGCAAGGCTGACAACAAGAGATTGATAAAAGAGCAAGAAAAACAAACAAAAATTAACACAGTCTTATTACAGATCTTGTCCGACATACAGAGGCAAATACAGCATGAACCCGCAACCAATCATGTGGACCGACGACATAAGAAGAGAAGTCGAAGTCCACCTGAGATTTGGAAACATGACTCCATAAGTGACCACACTAGGAGAATCACCTCAAATAAGGCCTAATATGGAGGCAGGGGACACTCATCGGTAGATTCCTCTGGAAAGGAAGCTGGCAAATCCAAAGGATCTTCTAGCAGCAAAGTAAGCTCACATTCCCAAAGGAAAAGAAAGAAGCAGAAGCATTCCAAAAATCATGATCCTAAAGAATTCAAGAAATCCAAACCACCATCTTTCAATGGAGAAATTAAGAAAGGAGAAGAGGCGGAAGCACGGCTGCTTGGTTTAAATAACTACTTCAGATTCCATGACTACTCTGAAAACTTGAAGGCTCGAATAGCCATCTTCAACCTGAATGGAAAAGATTCCATATGGTGGGAAGACCTTAGAAATGTGAAAGGAGTCCATGAGAAGGAATTTTCATGGAAACAGTTCGAGAAATACTTCAGGAAGAAGTATTTGTCAAAGAAATACATGGATGGGAAGACTAAGGAATTCTATGAACTCAGGCTAGGGCAGCTCACCATAGATGAATTTTTCAATATATTCCTTGAACTACTGAGGTATGTACTCTACATATAAGATGAAAAGGTAAAAATGCAGTTGTTCATTAGTGGGTTAAACTAGACTTACCGGGACATAATTGAGTTCGACAAACCAAAGACCTTAGAAGAAACTATCTGGAAGGCAAGGTATTGTTATGAACAGTTTGGGAATAAGACAAGACCTCATGAGGATTGGAAGAAGAGGAGTAGTTCGGGATTCCATAAGAAGGAGTTTAAATCCTCAAGATTCAAGAACTATAGAAAATATTCTGGAAGGATCCTTCCTACTAGAAGTGTATATCAGAAAAATTTCCCCTCTCAAAGTGGAAATAAAACTTTTAAGACAGCCCTAGGAAAGACTGATAACCTAAATAAGGAACACTTAAAATCTTGGGGTTGTGGAGAGGATCATAAATTGAGGGACTTCCCACACAAACAACATAATAGTAAGAAAGTATACAACATCCAAGAAGTGACCACCGTCAATGATGTGGCTAGGAGCATGCCAGGAATCTATGCATCCTTGGACAATAATCAAGTCAACCACCAAGCTTCAGTAGTGGAGTTGGAAGGTATGGTCACCGACCATCTAGTTTCTATTTTAATTCACCCAGGTTCTAATTTGAGTTATATGGCACCTCAAACTATTGATAAGTGTAAAATTCAACCAATTAGACATGTTAAACTGTGGTTGGTGCAGTTATCCACTGGGACCAAAAGAAAAGTGGCAGAGGTCATATCATCCTGTCAATTCATCATGGGTGGATTTCCCACCCAAGTGACCCTTAACATACTTCCCCATGGGATCTTATGACTTGTTGATTGGTATGGATTGGTTGGTTGCTTACAAAACTAAATTGTACTTTTATCATAAAACTTTAGAATGTGTAAATGAATAAGGGAGAAATATGACCCTCCAAGGGATTCAGAAGCATGTCTCAGTGAGGAAAATATCAACCCTTCAAATGAAAAAGTATTGTAGAAAGGGGTGTTCCTTATATGCCATATAGGTATTGGAATATATTAAAGATGACAACCCAAAGCTAGAGGACCACCCCATATTAAGAGAATACCAAGACATATTCCCAGAAGAAGTACCAGGTCTACCTCCGAGAAGGGATATTGACTTCTCGATAGAAATTACACTGAGAGTAGTACTAGCATCTTGAACGCCATATCGAATGAGCACGCCAGAGCTAGTTGAGATCAAGCTACAACTAAAGGAGATGATTGAAAAAGGATACATCTGACCCAGTGTATCTTTCTGGGGATCTCTCGTATTTTTTGTGAAAAATAAATATGGCACACTCCGACTGTGCATAGATTACAGAAAACTCAATAAGGAAACCGTAAAGAACAAGTACCCTTTACCAAGAATCGATGACCTGTTTGACCAATTGGGAGGTGCTTCCATATTCTTGAAGATCGACCTAAGGTCTGGATACCATCAAGTATGGATTAAGGATGAAGACATCCAAAAAATAGCCTTCAGGATGAGGTATGGTCACTATGAATTCGTGGTGGTGTCGTTTGGGTTAACCAATTCCCCCGCCACTTTTATGTGCTTGATGAATAATGTACTCAGTAAATTTCTGGACAAATTTGTATTGTTTTTCATTGATGATGTCCTAATCTACTCCAAGAATAGGGAGGAGCACGAATAACATCTTAGACTCATACTTTAAGTACTAAGAGAGCATCATCTCTATGCTAAGTTTAGTAAGTGCGACTTCTTTTAGAAGTAAGTCCATTACTTAGGCCATGTCATTTATAAGGAAGGGATGGCAATGGACCCCGATAAGATCAGATCTATTATGGAATGGCCTACCCAAAAGGATGTATCAGATATCAGATCCTTCATGGGCATAGAAGGATATTATAGAAGGTTCATAAGAGGATTTTCCAAGATTGGTTGTCCAATCACTGCCCTTTAGAAAAAGGGGATCAAATTCATTTGGACATCAAAATGTGAAAAAATATTTTAGGAACTGGAATACCTCCTGACCCATGCACCTGTGTTAAAGATTGAAGACTCGAATAATGATTTCCTTGTGTGTATAGATGCCTGCAAGGAAGGACTTGGAGGAGTCCTTATGCAAGAAAGATGTGTAATTTGCTACACATCCATAAAATTAAGTGAGCATGAGATCAATTATGTGATCCATGACCTAGAATTGGCTTCCATAGTACATGCTTTAAAAATGTGGAGGCACTACCTCCTGGGTAGGATATTTGTGCTTATGAGAGATCACTATGGATTTAGACACTTGTTTGATCAACCAAAACTCAATGCCAGGAAATCTAGGTGGATAGCTCTCCTAAGTGAATTTGATTTCGAAATAAAACACATAAAAGGAAAGGAAAACAGGGTGGCTGATACCCTTAGCAGAAATATAAAAATGATTCATCTAGCATTAGTAAGCGACTATGAAACAGATTTCAGGAGAGGTAGTGCAGACATGCATAGGCTATCTACGAGGCAAGCAGAGACTGAGAGCCACCTAAGTTCTAGATTAGATGAAGGAGTGCAAGAGTTGTGCAAAAGACCCTTCTTGGTGTTAAGACTAGGAGAAAGAGCGCAATGCTCTTAAATCCTTCATAATTGATGAAGCTCGGGAAGGATAGTGAGATTCAGGTATCAAAAGGGAATACCCTTCTATTTGGAATCTAAAAGGATGAAACTCGTTCGGGAAGATCCAAGGTCTGTTATGACCACTGGATTTGGAGAAGGAGAGAAGGATTTAATGCCTCGACTACTTCAGTCTTCGCAAGTTCACGCATTGGGATATTCGTGTGTTAGCACGGCCAAGTATTCCAAAATCCAAAGACATGAAATAACCTATACCATGGATCCAAGGATCTATCGGGACCCTCCTTGACCATTATATTTGTGAGATCAGAGTTCACACATCAGGAAAATCGCACGCTGGCACGACTAAACTTCTAAAAACCAAAGTTGTGATGTGATATGGACCATTGGATTGAGGAAGGTCATGGATGGTCGATCCGACGCAAGAATATTAATGAAGGAGTATGTGGAAATTTGAAATCCCCTAAGGACCAAGCTCAGAAAAGACCAGTGCTTTCAGAAGCACAAATGAGGTCCAAGAGGCGAACTTGTTTCAATTTTGTAAGCTCAAGAGGGAAAGCAGAAGTCGAGACCCATACATCAGTGCTCACAGGAAGTAAATCAAAGGTAGAGACCTTCAAAACATTTGATATCTTCCACATCGGGAAGAAGGAAAAATCTCAGGAAGGATAGAGGCCTGGAAGAACTCAAAGGAGGAACGAGGGTTGAATTCACCTCGTGGAAATTGAAAGTTCATAAGGGGAAACGCCAATTTATTTTGTAAAGAGTCATTGAAATCCTAGATGGATGGTAGAAATCCCTAGAGGGAGAAGCACTTCTAGCCATGTGACATTGGATCCATTAAAACTATAAGGAGGATGAGGGTCGAGGTTCATTCAACATTCGAAGACTCAAGCGAGATAGTGAGTCATCGATCTAAGGAAATATTGAACCATCGATTAATTTTGTTGGGAAAGAGACTTCAGGAAATCGGAACTTGGGAGTCGAGAGAACGGAGGAGGTTGTTTTCCAAAGTCGTGAAACGTGAACTTCTTATTCATGATAAAGGATAAGGGTCGTCAGATCACAGACAGACGGGATGAGCGCGCAGAAGAGAGGAGAACATATATGAACTATTAGATATGAGTGCATAGACCAACATCCGTTGGATCCCAAAGAAAGTGCACAAGACAATTTTTGAAGTCATTGGAACCATCCATCGTCAAAGTTGTCATGTGGCAACAGATCCAGGAGTTCGAGAACTCAAAATTTGGAAGATTTACAAGGGGAATATTGAAGGTGATCCTAGCCATCGGTGTTGGGAAGGACACATGGTGAGAGATCAGCATTGCACTGACTCACGACTCGGGGAATTCAAAGGAAGAGTTATGAGGACTATCGAAGTGAGAACTCGTGAGTTGATATGAGTCGTTAGATCGAGGAAAGTCATGGACCATCGATCTGAGGCGAGAATAGAATCAAGAATTGGGAGAAGGGAGGTGAGTGGTCTTCCAACTTCCTAATATTCGAAGCCCTGATATGCAAAAGAAAGAGCAAAATCGTTGGATCATTGGGATTGTAGTTCATCAATATGAGGCGAGTGCAAGTTTGGAAGTCGGGGGATTCAAGGTTGGCTCACATGGAAATACCCGACATGCGAAATCGTGAAGTCGTGAAGCACCCTTTGGTTAGGTCTGTGGTCATAGCCTGAGGTCCCATGAAGGAAGGGGCTAGCATGGAGAGCTAGCACCTATTGTCCAAACCCTTCAAAGGGGCCAGGAAAGAACCGCGGGTTTGGTAGAACCTGCATGTGAAGATGAGGGAACCTAGAGAGAGTTAGGGAAGAGAGAAAAAAAAAATATTCCCCATCATGGGTGTGTTACATCATAGTGCCACTTTTGTGTCTAATATCTCTCTAACCATAACACTTTTTGAAAAACTGAGAGAGTTTTTTCTTATTTGGTATGTCAGAAATTCACAAGAGACAGATGCATTCTTCAAGACCATGACCTCATACCTAAGACAAGAACCTACAGGGCTGAAGTACGAAGGTGACCAAATTCTTGAGAAAGGGTTGTTGACTTATAGAAATAGATTGTATATTCCAAACTTTGACGACTTGAAGAGGTTCATAATCGATGAACTGCATAAGCGACCATATACTAGTTACCCAGGATATCGGAAGATGATCATGACCACTAGGAAAAAATTCTATTGGCATGGGTTCAATAAAGACATATCTAACTATCTAGCTAAGTGCCTAGAATGCCAACAAGTTAAGGCAGAACACCAGCACCCCGCAGGATTGTTACAACCCCTACCAATCCCATAATGGAAATGGGAAACCATATCCATGGATTTCATCACCGGATTACCAAAGTTGACAAAGAAAAATAATTCCATCATGGTCGTGGTAGACAAACTGAGTAAGTCTTCTCATTTCATCCCTGTCAAGTCAACTTGAAAGGCAATATATATTGCCAACATCTTCATGAAGGTGACATTCAGACTGCATGGAATGCCCAAGGAGATTGTATCTGACAGAGATACCAAATTTACTTCAAACTTTTAGAAATCCCTAATGGTTGGTTTTGAGACTAAATTGTTGTTCATCACAACCTATCACCCTCACACTGATGGACAAGCAGAAAGAGTGAACCAAATAGTAGAAGACATGCTAAGGATGCATGTAATGCATCAGCCTAAGAAGTGGGAAGACTACCTACCCTTGGTAGAGTTTTCCTACAACAATGGTTATCAGGAATCCTTGAAGATGAGCCATTTTGAAGCCCTCTATCGTAGATATTTCAATATTCCAATCAGCTGGAGTAACCCAGTGGACATAATTACAATCAGACCCAACATACTGAAAGAAATGGAACAACAAGTGGTTGAGATAAGACAAAATCTGAAGATTGCTCAGGATAGACAGAAAAATTACGCCGGCAAAAAGAGAACTCCCAGAGAGTTCAAAACCAGAGACCATGTCTATCTTAGAGCTAGAACTAGGAAGAGTTCCCTAAGAATGGGATCTTGTGCCAAATTGGCACCTTGGTATTGTGGACCCTTTGAAGTCTTATATAGAGTGGGACCTGTAGCCTATAGGCTAGCACTTCCTCCCACTGTAAAGGCACATAATGTTTTCCATGTTTCATTATTGAAGAAATATGTACATGATGTTAATCATATAATTGACTGGTCTGTGATATACGTGGAACTGGAGGGAAAATTCTTGCTAGAACCCCAATGCATACTAGACAAGAAGGAAACCTCACTCAGGAACTGAACCATTGCACAGGTCAAGATGCAGTAGAAACACTTTGGCCCAGATGAGGCTACGTCGGAGATGGAAGATGCCATGAGATAAGCATATCCAATTTTGTTTACTTCTGTACATACATATTGTGTTGATAGATAAAACATCGAGGATGATGTTCCTTTAAGGGGGAGGGAATTGTAACACCCATTTTCCCCCAGTCTGTAAATACAACTATATTGGTCAGGGAACTATGGAAAACTCAAAGGTGTGATTGTTTTTTTTTATGGACCTTTGAATAAAAGGTCGACGAATTTAAATTATGTTATTTTAATAGAAAATCAATACGTATTGCATGATTGATGTGAAGGGGATGTGCTAAGAAAGACCATGATTTCTAATGAAAAGGTGGTGGAGGGGACCCATAATTTTTACGTTAACCTCCACCGAACCAGTACCATGCTGAATTTAAATTTTCTCAAGATCAGAACAACCCTCTAACTAGAAATGAATTACCGTCAGGCTCGTAGGTGGGAAGTCCTCCTCAAGAGTTAATGAGGGGATGGGGGCAGACTTCCCACCTGTAAGGCTTTCGGACCTGACCATGGATGGGGGAATTCGAGCCCCACACAATATTGTTGAAGAAAGAAATAAAGGAAGCATGGTGTGGGCAGAGGGGGCCTATGAAGAGTACAGAGATGGGAGAAGAGCTCTCAGGTCCAAAGAAGGATTGAAAGTGAACAAGTGAGTTATGATCACAGAGAATAGAGAGATAGAGCCAGGAGAAGGAGAGTAACCTTCATCCTTACGTATTCCTGTATGGGGAGAAGGAGAGTAACCTTCGTCCCTAACTTTCATCGATATGGAAGTAAGAGATTGAATCTCAGAGCATCGAGGCCTAAGCTTGGGTGTGGACAGTGATAAATCCTATGGGAGTGACTGAGCCTATGGTTGGGTGGAAATGAGCACCCCTCTCAACAATCATATCACGCCTTATGGTTATGATAAGTGTTTTTATGCCTTGAGATTTAATTGGAAATAATGGATGCATGCTTATTTTTATATGCCTATAAATGGTTTCTGTATTGAATTATTAAATTAAGAGTATGTGTTCGTTCCTTGATAACTTTTACATCTGCTTGATTTTCCCTAGGCTCTAGATTAATTCCTTAAAATCACTTTCCGCGGGGAATTTCATCACCGTCCTAGAGTCAAGTGAGTACTTCCCTTATTGCAGAGGTTGAATCTCGCAATAACTCTGAGGACGGAGTCTATTAAGCTCAGGAGAGGTAGTGCAGATATGCATAAGCTCTCTGCGAGGCAAGAAGAGACTGAGAGCCACCTAAGTTCTAGATTAGATGAAGGAGCTCAAGAGTTGTGCAGAAGACCCTTCTAGATGTTAAGCCCAGGAGAAAGAGCACAATGCTCTTAAATGTTTCATAACTGATGAAGCTCGGGAAGGATAGCAAGATTCAGGTATCGAAAGGGAATACCCTTCCATTTTGAATATGAACGGATGAGACCCATTCGGGAGGATCCAAGTTCTATTACGACTGTTGAATTTGGAGAAGGAGAGCAGGAGTTAACACCTCGACTACTTCAGTCTTCGCAAGTTCACACATTGGGAGATTCATGTGTTAACGCGGCCAAGTATTCTAAAATCCAAAGACATGAAATAACCTGGATCGTGGATCCAAGGATCTATCGAGACCCTCCTTGATCGTCGGATTCGCGAGATCAGAGTTCATAGATCGGGATATTCGCACGTTGGCACGACTAAAATTCTGAAAACCAAATTTGTGATGTGATATGGACTGTTGGATCGAGGAAGGTCATGGATGGTCAATTCGATGCAAGAATATTAACAAAGGAGTATGTGGGAATTCGAAATCCCCTAAGGACCAAGCTCAGAAAAGACAAGTGCTTTCAGAAGCACAAATGAGGTCCAAGAGGCAAACTTGCTTTAATTTCGTAAGCTCGAGAGGGAAAGTAGAAGTCAAGATCCATACATCAGGGCTCGCAGGAAGTAAATCGAAGGTCTAGACCTTCGAAACATATAATATCTTCCACATCAGGAAGAAGGCTAAAGCTAAGGAAGGATAGAGGCCTGGAAGAACTCAAAGGAGTAACGAGGGTTGAAGTCGCCTCGTGGAAATTGAAAGTTCAGAAGGGGTGATGCCAAGTTATTTGGAAAAGAGTCATTGAAGTCATGGACGGATGGTAGAAATCCCTAGAGGGAGAAGCGCCTATAGCCGTGTGCCATGGGATCCAGTAAAACTATGAGGAGGATGAGGGTCGAGGGTCATTCAACACTCGAAGTCTCAAGAGAGATAGTGAGTCATCGATCTAAAGAAATATTGAACCGTTGATTCCTTTTGTTGGGAAAGAGACTTTGGGAAATCGGAACTCAGGAGTCGGGAGAATGGAGGAGGTTGTTTTCCAAAGTTGTGAAATGCAAACTTTCGATTCGCGAGAAATGATCTGGGTCGTCAGATCACAGACAGATGGGAGGAGTGCACAGAAGAGAGGAGAACATATCTGAAACATTGTATCTAAGTGCATGGACCAACAGTCATTGGATCCCAAATAAAGTGCACGAGACAAGTTCCGAAGTCAGTGGAACCATCCATCGTCAGAATTGACAAGTAGCAGTAGATCCAGGAGTTCAAGAACTCGGACTTCGTAATATTTGCAATAGGAAGAGTGGACTTGATCCTAGCCAT
>ML801427.1:0-12305 GCA_009831015.1 Picea engelmannii | reverse complement strand
TGAAGATGCCTGTCTCATGACATCTTCCATCTCCCACGTAGCTTCATCTGGGCCAAAGTGTTTCCACTGCACCTTGACCTATGAAATGGTTCGGTTCCTGAGTGAGGTTTCCTTCCTGTCTAGTATGCATTGGAGTTCTGGTAGGAATTCTCCCTCCAGTTCCACATAGATCACAGACCAATCAATTATATGATTAGCATAATGTACATATTTCTTCAATAATGAAACATGGAAAACATTATGTGCCTTTACAGTGGGAGGAAGTGCTAGCCTATAGGCTACAGGTCCCACTCTATATAAGACTTCAAAGGGTCCACAATACCTAGGTGCCAATTTGGCATAGGCTCCCATTCTTAGGGAACTCTTCTTGGTTCTAACTCTGAGATAGACATGGTCTCTGGTTTTGAACTCTCTGGGAGTTCTTTTTTTGTCGGCGTAACGTTTTTGTCTATCCTGAGCAATCTTCAGATTTTGTCTTATCTCAACCACTTGTTGTTCCATTTAATTGAGCATGTTGAGTCCGATTGTAATTATGTCCACTGGGTTACTCCAGCTGATTGGAATTTTGAAATGTCTACCATAGAGGGGTTCAAAAGGGCTCATCTTCAAGGATTCATGATAACCATTGTTGTAGGAAAACTCTACCAAGGGTAGGTAGTCTTCCCACTTCTTAGGCTGATGCATTACATGCATCCTTAGCATGTATTCTACTATTAGGTTCACTCTTTCTGTCTATCCATCATTTTGATGGTGATAGGTTGTACTGAACAACAATTTAGTCTCAAAACCGACCATTAGGGATTTCTAAAAGTTTGAAGTAAATTTGGTATCTCTATCAGAGACAATATCCTTGGGCATGCCATGCAGTCTGAATATCTCCTTCATGAAGATGTTGGCAATATCTATTGCCTTTCACGTTGACTTGACAGGGATGAAATGAGCAGACTTACTCAATTTTCCTACCACGACCATGATGGAATTATTTTGCTTCGTCGACTTTGGTAATCCAGTGATGAAATCCATGGAGATGGTTGCCCATTTCCATTCTGGGATTGGTAGGGGCTATAATAATCATGTGGGTTGCTGGTGTTCTGCCTTAACATGCTGGAATTCTAGGCACTTATCTAGATAGTTAGATATGTCTTTCTTTAACCCAGGCCAATAGAATTGTTTCGTAGTGGCCATGATCATATTTTGATATCCTGGGTAACTAATATATAGTCGCTTATGCAGTTCATCCATTATGAACCTCTTCAAGTCGTCATAGTTTTGAATATACAATCTGTTTCTATAAGTCAACATCCCTTCCTCGAGCATTTGGTAACCTTCGTACTTCATCCCTGTAGGTTCTTGTCTTAGGTATGAGGTCATGGTCTTGAAGAATGCATCTGTCTCTTATGCATTTCTGACTCTTTTCCTTACATCCGTTTCACAGGAGCTTACTTCTGCTAGATGAATCATTTTTATACTCCTACTAAGGGCATCGACCACCTTGTTTTACTTTCCTTTTATGTGTTTGATTTTGAAATAAAATTCACTTAGGAGAGCCATCCACCTAGCTTTCCTAGCATTGAGTTTTGGTTGATCAAACATGTGTCTCAATCCATAATGATCTCTCATAAGCACAAATCTCCTACCCAGGAGGTAGTGCCTCCACATTTTTAAAGCATGTACTATGGAAGCCAATTATAGGTCATGGGTCACATAATTGATCTCATGCTCATTTAATTTCTTGGATGTGTATAAAATTACACATCCCTCTTACATAAGGACTCCTCCGAGTCCTTCCTTGCAGACATCTATACACACAAGGAAATCATTATCTGAGTCTTCAATATTTAACATGGGTGCATGAGTCAGGAGGTATTCCAGTTCATGAAATAGTTTTTCACATTTTGATGTCCAAATGAATTTGATCCCATTTTTCTGAAGGGTAGTGATTGGACAACCAAACTTGGAAAATCCTCTTATGAACCTTCTATAATATCCTTCTAGGCCCATGAAGGATCTGATATATGATACATCCTTTTGGGTAGGCCATTCCATAATAGATTTGATCTTATCAGGGTCCACTATAATCCCTTCCTTATAAATGACATGGCCTAAGTAATGGACTTTCTTCTAAAAGAAGTCGCACTTGCTAAACTTAGCATAGAGTTGATGCTCTCTTAGTACTTGAAGTATGATTCTAAGATGTTATTCGTGCTTCTCCCTATTCTTGGAGTAGATTAGGATATCATCAATGAAAACCAATACAAATTTGTCCAGAAATTTACTGAGTAAATTATTCATCAAGCACATAAAAGTGGCAGGGGCATTGGTTAACCCAAATGACACCACCACGAATTCATAGTGACCATACCTCGTTCTAAAGGCTGGTTTTTGGATGTATTCATCCTTAATCCGGACTTGATGGTATCCATACCTTAGGTCAATCTTCAAGAAGATGGAAGCACCTCCCAATTGGTCAAACAGGTCATTGATTCTTGGTAAGGGGTACTTGTTATTTATGGTTTCCTTATTGAGTTGTTTGTAATCTATGCACAGTCAGAGTGTGCCATCTTTCTTTTTCAAAAATAGAATGGGAGCTCCCCACAAAGATACACTGGGTTGGATGTATCCTTTTCCCATCATATCCTTTAGCTGTATCTTGAGCTCAACCAGCTCTGGCGTGCTCATTCTATATGGCGTTCTAGATGCTGGTACTGCTCCTAGTGTAATTTCTATTGAGAAGTCAATATCCCTTCTCGGAGGTAGACTTGTTACTTCTTCTGGGAATATGTCTTTGTATTCTATTAATATGGGGTGGTCCTCTTTTGGTTTGTCATCCTCAATATATTCCAATACCTATAAGGCATATAAGGAACTCCCCTTTCTGCAATAGTTTTTCATTTGAAGGGCTGATATTTGCCTCACTGAGACATGCTTCTGAATCCCTTGAAGGGTCGTATTTATCCCTTCTTCATTTACACATTCTAAATTTTTATGATAACAGTCCAATTTAGTTTTGTAAGAAACCAACCAATCCATACTAATCAACAAGTCATAAGATCCCAGGGGAAGTATGTTAAGGGTCGCTTGGGTGGGAAATCCACCCATGATGAATTGACAGGCTGGTATGACCTCTGCCACTTTTCTTTTGGTCCCAGTGGATAACTGCACCAACCACGATTTAACATGTCTAATTGGTTGCATTTTACACTTATGAAGAGTTTGAGGTGCCACATAACTCAAATTAGAACCTGGGTGAATTAAAATAGAAACTATATGGTCAGTGATCATACCTTCCATCTCCACTACTGAAGCTTGGTGGTTGGCTTGATTATTGTCCAAGGCTGCATAGATTCGTGGCATGCTCCTAGACACATCATTGATGGTGGTTTCTTCTTGGATGTTGTAGAGTTTCTTACTGTTCTGTTGTCTGTGTGGGCAATATTTCAATTTATAATCCTCTCCACAACCCCAACATTTTAAGTGTTCCTTCTTTAGGTTATCAGTATTTCCTGGGGTTGTCTTAAAAGTTTTATTTCCACTTTGAGAGGGGAAATTTTTCTGATATACAACTCTAGTAGGAAGGATCCTTCCAGAATATTTTCTATAGTTCTTGAATATTGAGGATTTAAACCCCTTCTTTTGGAATCCCAAACTACTCCTCTTCTTCTAGTCCTCATGAGGTGTTGTCTTATTCCCAAACTGTTCATAACAATACCTCGCCTTCCAGATAGTTTCTTCTAAGGTATTTGGTTCGTCGAACTCAATTATGTCCCGGTAGGTCTGATGTAACCTACTAATGAACCACTGTATTTTTACCTTTTCATATTTTATGTAGGGTACATACCTCAGTAGTTCGAGGAATCTATTGAAAAATTCATCTATGTTGAGTTGCCCCCACCTGAGTTCATAGAATTCCTTAGTCTTCCGATCCATGTATTTCTATGACAGATACTACTTCCTGAAGTATTTATCGAACTATTTCCATGACAAGTCCTTCTCATGGAATCCTTTCACATTTCTAAGGTCTTCCCACCATATGGAAGCTTTTCTGTTCAAGTTGAAGATGGCTATTTGAGCCTTCAATTTTTCAGAGTAGTCATGGAATCTGAAGTACTTATTTAAACCAAGCAGTCATGCTTTCACCTCTTCTCCTTTCTTAATTTCTCCATTGAAAGAGGGTGGTTTGGATTTCTTGAATTCTTCAGGATCATGAGTTTTGGAACGCTTCTGCTTCTTTCTTTTCCTTTGGGAATGTGGGATTTCTCTGCTGCTAGAAGATCCTTCGGATTTTCCATCTTCCTTTTCAGAGGACTCTATCGATGAGTGTCCCTTGCCTCCATATTGGGCCTTCTTCGAGGCGATTCTCCCAGTGTGGTCACTTATGGAGTCATGTTTTTGAATCTCAGGTGGACTTCGACTTCTCTTCTTATGTCGTCGGTCCACATGACTGGTTGTGGGTTCATGCTATATTTGCCTCTGTATGTTGGAAAAGCTATGCTACAAGACTACATTATTTTCTGTTTGTTTTTCTTGCTCTTTTATCAATCTCTCATTGTCAGCCTTGCAACTCTGTAATTCGGCCCTGAGGCTCCTTACAGTTTCAGCCAGATCTGGAGGGGTTTCCACTGCCCTCCTTTCATTAAAGTCTTCGTATCTATTGTGGGATCCATCCCCCACTTCATGACACATCACCATCCTTTATTATTGAATTTTTCCCATGATTTACTGACTACTCGAGTGTTGACAAAAACACTTATTATTAGCTAACGGTCTATTAGTTCATGAACAATACATGGTTCAATTTATTAAATGCACACACAAAGTTTCGTTCTTTTCTTTAATAACATTTTTAACCAGACTTTTGAGAAAGAGGTAAGGTAGAGTGTCACTCTTTTAAAAGTACTCCAAATAGAGTTTTTAAGCGACTCATCCATGAGCCTAAGTAGGCCAAGTGTTGTAACCATGCTCTGATACCAATATATAACACACCCATGATGGGGCATAAATTTGTTTTTCTCACTTCCCTAACTCTCTCTAGGTTCCTTCTTCTTCATTTGCAGGTTCTTCCAAACCCGTGGTTCTTTCCTGGCCCCTTTGAAGGGTTTGGACAACAAGTACTAGCTCTCCATTCTAGCCCCTTCCTTCATGGGACCTTAGGATATGGCCACAGACCTAACCAAAGGGCACTTTGCGACTTCATGATTTCGCATGTCGGGTATTTCCATGTGAGCCAACCTTGACTCCCCCGACTTCCGAGCTTGCGCTCGCGTCAGATCGATGGACCACAATCCCCACGATCCAATGGTTATGCTCTTTACTTCGCGTATCGAGACTTCGCGTCCCAGGAATTTGGAAGACCACTCACCTCCCTTCTCTCGATTCCCGATTCTACACTCACCTTAGATCGACGGTCCATGACTTTCCTCGATCTAAAAACTCATATCAACTCGCGAGTTGACACTTCACGAGTCCTCACAACTCTGCCTTTGACTTCCCTGAGTCATGAGTCAACACAATGATAATCTCTCTCCATGTGTCCTTCCCAACACTAATGGCTAGGATCAAGTCCACTCTTCCTATTGCAAATATTACGAAGTCCGAGTTCTTGAACTCCTGGATCTACTGCTACTTGTCAATTCTGACGATGGATGGTTCCACTGACTTCGGAACTTGTCTCGTGCACTTTATTTGGGATCCAATGACTGTTGGTCCATGCACTTAGATACAATGTTTCAGATATGTTCTCCTCTCTTCTGTGCACTCCTCCCATCTGTCTGTGATCTGACGACCCAGATCATTTCTCGCGAATCGAAAGTTTGCATTTCACAACTTTGGAAAACAACCTCCTCCATTCTCCCGACTCCTGAGTTCCGATTTCCCAAAGTCTCTTTCCCAACAAAAGGAATCAACGGTTCAATATTTCTTTAGATCGATGACTCACTATCTCTCTTGAGACTTCGAGTGTTGAATGACCCTCGACCCTCATCCTCCTCATAGTTTTACTGGATCCCATGGCACACGGCTATAGGCGCTTCTCCCTCTAGGGATTTCTACCATCCGTCCATGACTTCAATGACTCTTTTCCAAATAACTTGGCATCACCCCTTCTGAACTTTCAATTTCCACGAGGCGACTTCAACCCTCGTTACTCCTTTGAGTTCTTCCAGGCCTCTATCCTTCCTTAGCTTTAGCCTTCTTCCTGATGTGGAAGATATTATATGTTTCGAAGGTCTAGACCTTCGATTTACTTCCTGCGAGCCCTGATGTATGGATCTTGACTTCTACTTTCCCTCTCGAGCTTACGAAATTAAAGCAAGTTTGCCTCTTGGACCTCATTTGTGCTTCTGAAAGCACTTGTCTTTTCTGAGCTTGGTCCTTAGGGGATTTCGAATTCCCACATACTCCTTTGTTAATATTCTTGCATCGAATTGACCATCCATGACCTTCCTCGATCCAACAGTCCATATCACATCACAAATTTGGTTTTCAGAATTTTAGTCGTGCCAACGTGCGAATATCCCGATCTATGAACTCTGATCTCGCGAATCCGACGATCAAGGAGGGTCTCGATAGATCCTTGGATCCACGATCCAGGTTATTTCATGTCTTTGGATTTTAGAATACTTGGCCGCGTTAACACATGAATCTCCCAATGTGTGAACTTGCGAAGACTGAAGTAGTCGAGGTGTTAACTCCTGCTCTCCTTCTCCAAATTCAACAGTCGTAATAGAACTTGGATCCTCCCGAATGGGTCTCATCCGTTCATATTCAAAATGGAAGGGTATTCCCTTTCGATACCTGAATCTTGCTATCCTTCCCGAGCTTCATCAGTTATGAAACATTTAAGAGCATTGTGCTCTTTCTCCTGGGCTTAACATCTAGAAGGGTCTTCTGCACAACTCTTGAGCTCCTTCATCTAATCTAGAACTTAGGTGGCTCTCAGTCTCTTCTTGCCTCGCAGAGAGCTTATGCATATCTGCACTACCTCTCCTGAGCTTAATAGACTCCGTCCTCAGAGTTATTGCGAGATTCAACCTCTGCAATAAGGGAAGTACTCACTTGACTCTAGGACGGTGATGAAATTCCCCGCGGAAAGTGATTTTAAGGAATTAATCTAGAGCCTAGGGAAAATCAAGCAGATGTAAAAGTTATCAAGGAACGAACACATACTCTTAATTTAATAATTCAATACAGAAACCATTTATAGGCATATAAAAATAAGCATGCATCCATTATTTCCAATTAAATCTCAAGGCATAAAAACACTTATCATAACCATAAGGCGTGATATGATTGTTGAGAGGGGTGCTCATTTCCACCCAACCATAGGCTCAGTCACTCCCATAGGATTTATCACTGTCCACACCCAAGCTTAGGCCTCGATGCTCTGAGATTCAATCTCTTACTTCCATATCGATGAAAGTTAGGGACGAAGGTTACTCTCCTTCTCCCCATACAGGAATACGTAAGGATGAAGGTTACTCTCCTTCTCCTGGCTCTATCTCTCTATTCTCTGTGATCATAACTCACTTGTTCACTTTCAATCCTTCTTTGGACCTGAGAGCTCTTCTCCCATCTCTGTACTCTTCATAGGCCCCCTCTGCCCACACCATGCTTCCTTTATTTCTTTCTTCAACAATATTGTGTGGGGCTCGAATTCCCCCATCCATGGTCAGGTCCGAAAGCCTTACAGGTGGGAAGTCTGCCCCCATCCCCTCATTAACTCTTGAGGAGGACTTCCCACCTACGAGCCTGACGGTAATTCATTTCTAGTTAGAGGGTTGTTCTGATCTTGAGAAAATTTAAATTCAGCATGGTACTGGTTCGGTGGAGGTTAACGTAAAAATTATGGGTCCCCTCCACCACCTTTTCATTAGAAATCATGGTCTTTCTTAGCACATCCCCTTCACATCAATCATGCAATACGTATTGATTTTCTATTAAAATAACATAATTTAAATTCGTCGACCTTTTATTCAAAGGTCCATAAAAAAAAACAATCACACCTTTGAGTTTTCCATAGTTCCCTGACCAATATAGTTGTATTTACAGACTGGGGGAAAATGGGTGTTACAATTCCCTCCCCCTTAAAGGAACATCATCCTCGATGTTTTATCTATCAACACAATATGTATGTACAGAAGTAAACAAAATTGGATATGCTTATCTCATGGCATCTTCCATCTCCGACGTAGCCTCATCTGGGCCAAAGTGTTTCTACTGCATCTTGACCTGTGCAATGGTTCAGTTCCTGAGTGAGGTTTCCTTCTTGTCTAGTATGCATTGGGGTTCTAGCAAGAATTTTCCCTCCAGTTCCACGTATATCACAGACCAGTCAATTATATGATTAACATCATGTACATATTTCTTCAATAATGAAACATGGAAAACATTATGTGCCTTTACAGTGGGAGGAAGTGCTAGCCTATAGGCTACAGGTCCCACTCTATATAAGACTTCAAAGGGTCCACAATACCAAGGTGCCAATTTGGCACAAGATCCCATTCTTAGGGAACTCTTCCTAGTTCTAGCTCTAAGATAGACATGGTCTCTGGTTTTGAACTCTCTGGGAGTTCTCTTTTTGCCGGCGTAATTTTTCTGTCTATCCTGAGCAATCTTCAGATTTTGTCTTATCTCAACCACTTGTTGTTCCATTTCTTTCAGTATGTTGGGTCTGATTGTAATTATGTCCACTGGGTTACTCCAGCTGATTGGAATATTGAAATATCTACGATAGAGGGCTTCAAAATGGCTCATCTTCAAGGATTCCTGATAACCATTGTTGTAGGAAAACTCTACCAAGGGTAGGTAGTCTTCCCACTTCTTAGGCTGATGCATTACATGCATCCTTAGCATGTCTTCTACTATTTGGTTCACTCTTTCTGCTTGTCCATCAGTGTGAGGGTGATAGGTTGTGATGAACAACAATTTAGTCTCAAAACCAACCATTAGGGATTTCTAAAAGTTTGAAGTAAATTTGGTATCTCTGTCAGATACAATCTCCTTGGGCATTCCATGCAGTCTGAATGTCACCTTCATGAAGATGTTGGCAATATATATTGCCTTTCAAGTTGACTTGACAGGGATGAAATGAGAAGACTTACTCAGTTTGTCTACCACGACCATGATGGAATTATTTTTCTTTGTCAACTTTGGTAATCCGGTGATGAAATCCATGGATATGGTTTCCCATTTCCATTATGGGATTGGTAGGGGTTGTAACAATCCTGCGGGGTGCTGGTGTTCTGCCTTAACTTGTTGGCATTCTAGGCACTTAGCTAGATAGTTAGATATGTCTTTATTGAACCCATGCCAATAGAATTTTTTCCTAGTGGTCATGATCATCTTCCGATATCCTGGGTAACTAGTATATGGTCGCTTATGCAGTTCATCGATTATGAACCTCTTCAAGTCGTCAAAGTTTGGAATATACAATCTATTTCTATAAGTCAACAACCCTTTCTCAAGAATTTGGTCACCTTCGTACTTCAGCCCTGTAGGTTCTTGTCTTAGGTATGAGGTCATGGTCTTGAAGAATGCATCTGTCTCTTGTGAATTTCTGACATACCAAATAAGAAAAAACTCTCTCAGTTTTTCAAAAAGTGTTATGGTTAGAGAGATATTAGACACAAAAGTGGCACTATGATGTAACACACCCATGATGGGGAATATTTTTTTTTTCTCTCTTCCCTAACTCTCTCTAGGTTCCCTCATCTTCACATGCAGGTTCTACCAAACCCGCGGTTCTTTCCTGGCCCCTTTGAAGGGTTTGGACAATAGGTGCTAGCTCTCCATGCTAGCCCCTTCCTTCATGGGACCTCAGGCTATGACCACAGACCTAACCAAAGGGTGCTTCACGACTTCACGATTTCGCATGTCGGGTATTTCCATGTGAGCCAACCTTGAATCCCCCGACTTCCAAACTTGCACTCGCCTCATATTGATGAACTACAATCCCAATGATCCAACGATTTTGCTCTTTCTTTTGCATATCAGGGCTTCGAATATTAGGAAGTTGGAAGACCACTCACCTCCCTTCTCCCAATTCTTGATTCTATTCTCGCCTCAGATCGATGGTCCATGACTTTCCTCGATCTAACGACTCATATCAACTCACGAGTTCTCACTTCGATAGTCCTCATAACTCTTCCTTTGAATTCCCCGAGTCGTGAGTCAGTGCAATGCTGATCTCTCACCATGTGTCCTTCCCAACACCGATGGCTAGGATCACCTTCAATATTCCCCTTGTAAATCTTCCAAATTTTGAGTTCTCGAACTCCTGGATCTGTTGCCACATGACAACTTTGACGATGGATGGTTCCAATGACTTCAAAAATTGTCTTGTGCACTTTCTTTGGGATCCAACGGATGTTGGTCTATGCACTCATATCTAATAGTTCATATATGTTCTCCTCTCTTCTGCGCGCTCATCCCGTCTGTCTGTGATCTGACGACCCTTATCCTTTATCATGAATAAGAAGTTCACGTTTCACGACTTTGGAAAACAACCTCCTCCGTTCTCTCGACTCCCAAGTTCCGATTTCCTGAAGTCTCTTTCCCAACAAAATTAATCGATGGTTCAATATTTCCTTAGATCGATGACTCACTATCTCGCTTGAGTCTTCGAATGTTGAATGAACCTCGACCCTCATCCTCCTTATAGTTTTAATGGATCCAATGTCACATGGCTAGAAGTGCTTCTCCCTCTAGGGATTTCTACCATCCATCTAGGATTTCAATGACTCTTTACAAAATAAATTGGCGTTTCCCCTTATGAACTTTCAATTTCCACGAGGTGAATTCAACCCTCGTTCCTCCTTTGAGTTCTTCCAGGCCTCTATCCTTCCTGAGATTTTTCCTTCTTCCCGATGTGGAAGATATCAAATGTTTTGAAGGTCTCTACCTTTGATTTACTTCCTGTGAGCACTGATGTATGGGTCTCGACTTCTGCTTTCCCTCTTGAGCTTACAAAATTGAAACAAGTTCGCCTCTTGGACCTCATTTGTGCTTCTGAAAGCACTGGTCTTTTCTGAGCTTGGTCCTTAGGGGATTTCAAATTTCCACATACTCCTTCATTAATATTCTTGCGTCGGATCGACCATCCATGACCTTCCTCAATCCAATGGTCCATATCACATCACAACTTTGGTTTTTAGAAGTTTAGTCGTGCCAGCGTGCGATTTTCCTGATGTGTGAACTCTGATCTCACAAATATAATGGTCAAGGAGGGTCCCGATAGATCCTTGGATCCATGGTATAGGTTATTTCATGTCTTTGGATTTTGGAATACTTGGCCGTGCTAACACACGAATATCCCAATGCGTGAACTTGCGAAGACTGAAGTAGTCGAGGCATTAAATCCTTCTCTCCTTCTCCAAATCCAGTGGTCATAACAGACCTTGGATCTTCCCGAACGAGTTTCATCCTTTTAGATTCCAAATAGAAGGGTATTCCCTTTTGATACCTGAATCTCACTATCCTTCCCGAGCTTCATCAATTATGAAGGATTTAAGAGCATTGCGCTCTTTCTCCTAGTCTTAACACCAAGAAGGGTCTTTTGCACAACTCTTGCACTCCTTCATCTAATCTAGAACTTAGGTGGCTCTCAGTCTCTGCTTGCCTCGTAGATAGCCTATGCATGTCTGCACTACCTCTCCTGAAATCTGTTTCATAGTCGCTTACTAATGCTAGATGAATCATTTTTATATTTCTGCTAAGGGTATCAGCCACCCTGTTTTCCTTTCCTTTTATGTGTTTTATTTCGAAATCAAATTCACTTAGGAGAGCTATCCACCTAGATTTCCTGGCATTGAGTTTTGGTTGATCAAACAAGTGTCTAAATCCATAGTGATCTCTCATAAGCACAAATATCCTACCCAGGAGGTAGTGCCTCCACATTTTTAAAGCATGTACTATGGAAGCCAATTCTAGGTCATGGATCACATAATTGATCTCATGCTCACTTAATTTTATGGATGTGTAGCAAATTACACATCTTTCTTGCATAAGGACTCCTCCAAGTCCTTCCTTGCAGGCATCTATACACACAAGGAAATCATTATTCGAGTCTTCAATCTTTAACACAGGTGCATGGGTCAGGAGGTATTCCAGTTCCTAAAATATTTTTTCACATTTTGATGTCCAAATGAATTTGATCCCCTTTTTCTAAAGGGCAGTGATTGGACAACCAATCTTGGAAAATCCTCTTATGAACCTTCTATAATATCCTTCTATGCCCATGAAGGATCTGATATCTGATACATCCTTTTGGGTAGGCCATTCCATAATAGATCTGATCTTATCGGGGTCCA